>CANUEY010489944.1:0-74126 GCA_948099555.1 Croton setiger | reverse complement strand
TGATCTAGGGTTAGAGAACAATTGATTTCGTATACCAATTGATTCCCATTGATATTTACTGCTGAAATCTGTTTCAGCCTGCTACTACCTGCTGCCCAGTTTAGAACTATTGTTCTTAATGCATTTTGGTTGTGTAATATTGCCTATTAATCGTGTTTATGTTTAGAAATATTGGAATTCGTAATTGCTTTGATAAGTGACTTGTTTGTTTTGAACTTGTGCATTAATTGTATTTTCTTTAGCAAGTTTGTTTGTAGAAAGTGCATATTTTGATTATGTCATTAGGTCAAATACTATCAGCAGGGGCTGCATCCTGCATTTTGGAGAGTTGGTTACCTATCGGTAAATGTGATTCATTAATCGGTTTTCTCGTCCTAAAATTTTCAGTAGGGATGCCATTCTCACGTAAATGTGTTTTTTGATTGAAAGGAGAAATGGAAAAAATGTGCTTAGTCGAGAGTTTACAGTGCTTGAAATTTTTAACGAAGGTTGACACGGCCAATGGCTATTACCAGTGTCTCTGTCTCTGGAAATGCTGTAAAAGACCCCTTCTCACATTTTGAAGGTTTCTTTGGAATCTGTTTTTTTTTTTTTTAATTGTAGTCTTGAACAGAAAATTAACTTCCGTCTCTTGGCTTCCCTTTGGCAAGCTTTGATTTCTGTCACTGCTGTGTTTTTCTCCCCTTTTAAATTTTATGCGTCTACTCATTGGGTAATTGAGTGATTTACTCAACATGGCCCTTTCTATGGGTTTATTTGGAAATTGGCATACCCATGAATTAGACTGCTCTATTCCTTTTTGTTTAAATGGCCATGCAAAATGTGCTTTTCTCTATTACTTTGGATTCAGGTTTTGTTTTGATTGGAGTTATATGATTACTCTTATATTGGACAATATCCCAGCAAACAAAATTTTCTTATGTCCAAATCAAGCATTGACAAAATAAACTGGATTGAAATCGACTTTCAGTTTAAAAACAGATATCAGAAGATATCTATTAATCCATGGTGTAAGTGTAGAAGGTGCTCATTCATTGTGTATGAAAAGATGGTTCTTTTTAAAAACATGGTGAACAAAACATTAATCTTTTAACTAATGGATGATATTTGTGGGATATTGGAATTTTTTGGTACCACTAAACTTCATGGGATTCTTTGATTACTGTGAAACTTTACTAGTCTATATGATCAATATTCTTGTCTCATATTGAAAATGATCACGGTAATAGCATAAGCTGGTTATAACCTCTTTGGTTCATCTGCCAAGCTTGCCAGTGTTTGAACTTGTAGGATATTATTTATACTCTTCTTTTGGATCCTTGATCTCTCTATTTTCAAATCTTATGTTTAAAAGAATGAGAAAGAGGGACTGGATAAAACATATTTGGTTTGTGTCATAGATTTCTGTGCTAATTATGTTGGCATCTTTTTCTACACGTTTCTTAAAAAAAAGGGCAGCCTGGTGCACGAAGGCTCCTGCATTTACACAGGTCCGGGGAAGGGCCGCACACTTGAAGGTGTAAATGTAGCCAGCCTTACCCTGCATTTACTGCAAGAGGCTGATTTCACGGCTTGAACCCGCGACCTCTCTACATATTTCTTATGCTAAATAAATCTTGATGTGCTTTTGCTTTTTTTTTCAAGACATATTTACACTTAGCCACTCATATGTTATTCTAGGAGGAACACTCTTGGGATTTGATGAAAGGCGTTTCTAATAGCTTACGTGCAGCATTCTCCCACTGTGTACAACAAGTGCGGAGTTATGATTACCATCACTATCTCTGCCTACTTGAACTCCCCCCTAACATTCGAAAGGCTGCATTTGCTCTCCGCGCCTTCAATGTTGAAACTGCCAGAGCTATGGATGTTGCTTCAGATCCCAGGATTGGTCTTATGCGCCTCCTTTGGTGGCAAGAAACTATAGATAAGATTTATGCCAATAAGTTAATTGAGCACCCAACAGCACAGGCCCTCTCGTCGGTGATAGCAGAGAATAAAATTGCTAAGGGATGGCTGAAACGGTCAGTTGAAGCACGCATCAATGATGCCAGAAGAGAAGTTAACGACATCCCAGAAACTTTGGAAGAGTTAGAAAAATATGCCGAGGACACTGTGTCAACCATTCTGTACATGACACTTCAAGCTAGTGGTATTAGGTCCACAGCAGCTGATCATGCAGCATCTCATGTTGGTAAGGCAAGTGGCCTTCTATTGCTACTTCGCTCGCTTCCATATCATGCTAGTCGCAACCGTCACTTCTCTTACATACCAATTGAAGTGGCTTCCAAACATGGGTTATTAGTTAAGGAGGGAAGTCAATCAGAAGTACAATTGGATTCTCGAGAGGGCTTATGTAATGCTGTCTTTGAGATGGCATCAGTGGCTAATGCTCATCTACTGAAGGCTCGGGCATTATATGGGACAATACCTGCTGAAGCTCGGCCAGTGCTTCTACCAGCTATTCCAGCACAAGTTATCTTAGACTCCCTGACCAAAGTGCAGTTTGATGTGTTTGATCC
The DNA here is from genome assembly GCA_948099555.1 of Croton setiger. Taxonomy (NCBI): domain Eukaryota; kingdom Viridiplantae; phylum Streptophyta; class Magnoliopsida; order Malpighiales; family Euphorbiaceae; genus Croton; species Croton setiger. The sequence continues at coordinate 71,604 of CANUEY010489944.1, read as the reverse complement.
AAGGTTAGTACGAGGAGTTCTTGGCATCCCTCCTTTGTGGTACCAACTGAAATTGAAGTGGTCTTCATGGAAGGGCAAGTACTGATAAGTTATTTTCATGTCCATACTTTTATTTCCTTTACAATTTACAAAAATAAAGGGATCTTTCACATGAAACATGGTGCATCCTCTAGACTGCAAATTTTTGGCTGAAGGTGAAATTTCTTTGATAATGAATTGACTAGTGGTTAGGGGGGAGATCCTTATTTGATTTGTTGATGACTTCAGCTATATATATTATGGTCAAGCCATGCTACTATTTTCCCCTTAAGTGGCAATGGAATACTAATATCTATTAAAAATCTCCGACCCAAAATAAATAAAAAAGAAAAAAACCAGATGAGCATACAATGTTTAGTTTTAATGGGGTTAAACAACATAGCTCCTTGAACACTAAACTGATGGATAGATAGATTCATTTGGCATTGACTTCTGAGAGATTGCCTAGGGAATCTTATATGCAGAGATTCCTGTTAATCTCTTCCTCTGGATTTTATTTTTTTCTACATCTCCCTTTGTATCTGCTCTGTAGTGTTTGAATTATGTTTTTAGAGTATGATTTAGCAGTGTATTCCAGGTTTTATATTCTTGATTCTATCTTACATTTTAAAGTCTACAGACGCTTATTTGATATGTGGGAATTTAGAGCAGAATTAACTATAGTTTACTGGCGTTAATTATTTGATTTGGCATTGATGTTTCAGTTTTCTTGATAGATTGTAGCCAGAATTTTTAATATTTGGGAAGGAATGCATTTTCTCAGTTTTTTACATCAGGGAACTCCAGGGCATGAAAATAGAGAGAACACTAGTGAATTCATGGAATTTTCTGCTAATTCGATTGGCCAACTAGTTACATTTTTTTAGGGGTATATTAAATGAAAAAATCTCTTTCACATCCAAGTGTTCATGCCTATGGTTCTCCTTCATTCTCCACTCTCGAGATGATAACACACTTCCTTTCCCGTCTATTCTTCTACTCAAATCTCAATCATCCCATTATATTCAAACTCTCTTCCCTGTGGCCATTTTCAAGAGGCCTAAAATGTTATTTCACCACGAACTTTGTGCTTTTGCAACTGCACCCCAAAATGAACTTTCTCTGCTACAGACTCTAATTTGAAAATTATATGTTGCAATTGCACCCTGAAACGTAATTTTGAATGGAATTGAAAATTCTCTCCAATATAACCCATCAGAAAATGTAATCATGTAATTGAAGATTTGATAACTATGATTTACTTCCGTTATTGATATGGAGATCATTCGAGTTTCTGATGTTACTTAAGAGGCGAAGCAGAATGTGAAATTGTGTGGCCATGGCAAATTTGCAAAGCTATAAAACTTGGAGGAGTGGGAAGATGAGCTTGTGGTGGTTGAATATTGCAGATGGGTTTGTCTACGGAGATGAGGTTGGTAGTGAGAAATTGAGGGAGATGTTATTGTTTGACGAGTTGTGGAATGTGAAGCTTGAAGAAAAAATTGTTTATGGCTGAAGATGGAAGAAAGGCATTGCAGGGGCAGTTTTGTCATTTATTGTATTATCAAGGGATTTGAAGTTGCTGCTACTGTTTCTGTTGGGACATGTCCGAGGAGAAATCAATGTTATCTTGTAATTGTATTCTCTGAGATGACTGCTTAAATTGTTTAAGATATGGTCAACTGTGATTCATAAATTGTAAAGTAATGATTTATGTAAAGAAGAATGAGAAGTTGGTCCAAGACGGTAGTGAGTGACTGTTACATTGTGTCGCAAAATTAGATAAAATTTCTGATATTATTATTATTATTTTTTTTGTTTTGAGAAGATGCAATCAGATAAATATGGAAACAAATAGTAATTAATTAGTTTTGTTTTTGTTTTTTAATTAACTGTCAAAAAATGGAGACAACATGCAAACATTGTACTTAGGAACTGAGTTTAAGAATTAAGAATAAGAATATTAAATAAGTTAGGTAATAAAAGACAAACAGTAACAGAGATATGTTTGTGCATACACCTGTAACCTGACATACTGTAGAGTGGTTAGCTGACCTGCCGCTGCCTCTTTAATGCTATTTATTTCTACTTGCATTTTAGTAAAACACAACAAGTAAACCAGAGACATAATCACTAAAGGAGAAGAGGAAGATGGAGGATAAGCTTATTATGAAAGACGAAACAAGTAGCAGTAGTAGCTGTAGCAGTAGCAGTAGCAGTATTATATCTCATTCGAATCCATGCTTCCTTTTTCAATCTCTTCTCAAGTGTTTAGGTTTTCGAACTGATTCAGATTCTCCCTCAACTACGGTAATCACCTCTCCTTCTCTTAAATACAAATTATTCCCTTCTTTTAGCGTGTTTTAACAGTTTTTTACAGCGATAAATATGTGTACTGGATCATTAATAAACTGGTATATATGTTTGAAATTTGTATATCAGCTCATCCCATAATTATTTATTATAGATAGAATAAAAATTTAAAATTGGAGTGTTATTTATATGAAGAGAATATAGATATTATTATTATTATTTTGTTACAGGATGATTCAATTAGTTTCAGAAGAGCACCTGGGAGACCACCAGGGAGCCATGGAAGTCCTCCGCAGATTAACTGAAACCCACCTCTCTTCTTCTATGGATATTACTTTAGTTACAAGTTTGCTTTTAGTCTCTAATTAAATTTGCATATGTATAAAGTTTGCAGGTATGGTAGTTTAGTCTTAGACTGATTTGAACAAATCTAACATTTTTGTATGATAATTTTAAAAATTACTCGCAAAACGCACCTTTTTTTTAACATTATTTTTAGATAATAGTTGATTCTCTTATAATTAATAGGCTAATGTGAGTGTTAAACATTCTGGTGATTTGTTCTTAATAACATTTATCTCTCCTTATATACAAACATAATTACATTTGCATACCAGAAACACTGTTCCTGCAAGTAAAAGAAGTCTGAATTCAGGATTTCCTTTATTACAGCTGAATACTCCCACCTTTTGAACAGCTGTATCAAAATTAAAAGCAGCATAATTAATTTCCATCAGTGCATCCTGCAAGATGTTTCGGTGCCAAACAGTGTTGATGAATCCAGACCCCGCCGGTTTTACCTGTTCAATCACGAACCGGCCATCAATTCGGACCGATTAAATGAAAACTTGGAAATATCATAATAACTGGGCCGATTAGAAAAACTGGTTGGACTGGACTCAAAACCAGAAAATCTATTATGACCGGACTTAGTTAATGAAGTTTGAGTTTTCTTCCAACTAGTTTGGCTAAAGTAAGGTTCGAACCATTTTAATTGTCGGTCCCAAAATTTAGAACTGTAAAAACCGTAATTGTAACCGTGGTAGCACGTTTCACAAAAATTATAACAATAAATGTTTAGAACTATTGCTTGAAGAACCAAATTACTAAATCAAATTACTGTTGGCCTGTAGTTCGATTAGTTCGATTAAGCTTCCAACAATTTTGAAACCACAAACTGTTAATTTTAAGGATCAACAAAAATTAAACTTGAAACTTCTGCATCCTACTAAATTCATAGAAGGTAAGCAGACTATACCTAAATTGACAAAATATACTATTTTCTTCCTTGTTTACTTTCTAATGTTTACTTTCTGATCGATGTATGATGTGAAAATAGTAAGTTCTAATATCTTTTTCATTCCAAAAATTTATATGTTACAAATATATATTATAAGAAATTAATAATTTAGTTAATAATATTTAAATTTAAAATCACAATAATTTTTTTTAATGTTATAAAAATCATTAGTACATAATTACATTAAACATTTAGAATAACAAAAATTAAAAAATAAAAAATATATTTTTTAGAATTAAAAAATTTATTTATTTATTGTGTCAAATATAATAAAGAGGTAATTACTATTGGGTCCTGAGATTTGGCCTAATAGACTCGAAAGTTCCTCTATTTCTAAAATTATATCAAATAGTCCCTAACTTTTGGAAATTGTACTCTGAGGTCCTTCCGTCCACTTTGACTGTCAGTCAACGGTCAAAGTCAACGTTTTTTTTTTCAAAATGACAAATCTACCATTTGGTTTATTTGAATCGAACCATTCTAATTATTAAATCAAACCTGTGGGCCCACTTTCTATAAATATGAAAAATAACATCATCAAGCAACCTTTAATAAGAAAGCATGCATGTTAACCAACTGCACCAAACACCTTTATTGCATTAAGTTGATGTGATAAAATTTTATTGTGTAAAGCACAACCATTCACCTTTTATGACTATAACAATTATTTATTCTTTCAATTAAGATTTTATTAAATAATTACATATTTATTTTTTTATCATTCTAAAAAAGTCTGAAGATTAGAAGAAAAAGTTTAATTTTTTCGGAAAATTTAACGGAAGTCCCAACCAAGATATCAATTCTACATGATGGGCATACTGTCGAATAGGACTATGCACATGAAACTATGGTAATCTTTAGGGATATATTTTCTTATGATATATCATTATCCATATTATGGAGCCAGGATTTCATACGATTTCTCGATTTCACAGATGTTATTAATCTTTTTTCTTAAAAAAAAAAATTAGTTACCTTTTAGTAACTAAATTTTTAGAGATACTAAATATGCAAAAATGTCAATAATTCTACAACACCAAAAAGAAAGAACTGTCTATGTTTTTTAATGGAACAATGTACAAATAATCTATTAAAACGTTATTATCTATAGTGATATAAAATATTATTAATTTAATAGATTTATGTTAAACATTATCATTTTAATGTGAAAAAGTTAAATCTTGTATATATTAATAATATTTAGACTAACCAAAATAGTAATAAAACCGGAGCTGAAAATTTACTATGGTTTTATTTGCAGTGTCTTGCCAAGAATCATATCGCATGCATACATGTAGGAACACTCATCCCAAATATGCCTTTACTTCTATTCGGCCGGAATCGGAAAAAACCAATCGGAACCCTACTCTCTTTTTCCCGTAGAAACCACGTGGACAAGGATAAAAGCATGGATCATCCAAACCCTTAGCTGTTTCCTGTGGATTAATATGATCTTATTATGCTTTCAAGCAATGCAAAACAACTATAAAAAATTTATTATAATACGATGATTTTAATAATTATATTAAAAGTTATTTTCACTGGGTATTTTTTATATTTTCCCTAACATTATGGGGTCTCTATACGGCTCACTACTGTTACAAACAATTCACGTTAAAATGTTGGTAATAGTATTATGTATGCAATAATACAAAGGTTTTCCATGCGTTTTGAATTCAATTTCTTTATAATTTTAGGCTACAAGTTTGGAAGTATTTTGTTGGAAGGATTTGGGTCAATGGGAATCCCTTATTTCTATGTTAAGAAAACCGTTGTTCATTGTCATTCAATCCAATGAACGTTTATTTTATTTTCTTAAAAAATAAATCAACCAATCATTTGTATACAATGATAAGATCAAATGTTATAGATCATAGTTTTTAGATTAAACTATATATTATAAATTAAACATGATTACAAATAAATTTGTAATTGCGTATAAAAATTGCAACTTATTATATTTAATTTCGATAAATTTTTGTATAGAAGATCAAGTGGTGTATTTTTAAAAAAAAAAAAAATGTTTCAAATGAGTATTCTTACCTAAAAAAAAACGTGACCAAAGCACGTAAGTTAGACGAATTATGCACGGAAGCTGGCAAGCAGCTATGGTCTTCTATATATATACCATCAAAACACAACCATGAATTCACCTTTGTTCAAATACTATTACTAATAATAAATTTCAAATGATGAAAGGAAAGATTGATTTCTTAATCGTGTGGTTTGTTATTCTAGTTGGTGGCTATAGTAGCAATGGCATGGTTAAGGGTGCCACACATCACTATGACTTTGTTGTAAGTATTTGATTTTATTAATGAAAGCTAGGTTGTAGCTAGTTGATTATTCATTTTCTTTCTGATGTTTGAGCAGCTGAAAGAAAGCAATTTCACAAAATTATGTAGCACAAAGAGCATTCTGACTGTAAATGAAAGTTTTCCTGGGCCTGAAATTCGAGTTCACAAAGGTGATACAGTCTTTGTTAATGTTTATAATAAAGGAGACTATGGTGTTACTATCCACTGGTAATTAATCTCTCTCCCTCTCTTCAATAATTACTTCAAAACCACCCTTTTATATATTTTCAAGACTTGGCTTAATGCTACTTAAATATTTTTCTTTTTCTCTATTTCTAAGCACATATATATATCGAATTTCGTAAATTTTAATTTTCGTAAATAAAATTTTTTAATGTAAATTAAACATCAAATTCAAAAATTTCGACCAAATAAATCCCCTCAGATGAATATATATTTCTTAAAAAGTTAATTTATATAATTAACTTTTTTAACTTAAGCTGGTTAAAAATGATGTAGTTATTTTTCGATTAAATTCAATAGAATCCGATTAATATAAAATTTGCCAATTAGGGTTAAAAAAAAGGGGGTTTGAAAAGAGATTTACATCCACAATATATAGGTGGAGTCAAAAGCATGCAAGTGCCAGTTTCTATTTTGTTTTTTAGTCTTAAATTGTTATGATCCTGGATGTCCCTACCATCAATTTATCACGTATAAGTTTTGCCAACATTTGAAAGTAACACTTAATATAAATTACTGAATTATAATTACTTTTTTTTTTTTTTACTATAATTAAGCTTTGCGGAATGAAATAAGAATTATCAATCACTAAAAATCTCTATTTATATGTACGGTCAAGATAAAAGTCGCCGACAAAAGATGCAGCAACAAAGCAAATTTAGAAAATCTATATTTTATGTTTAAAAAATTAATTTTACAGTAAGTATTTTCAGTGTTTGTTTAAATACAATTTGTCTTCTCTCTAATTACTAATTTTATTATATAAAATTATTTAAACTGGCTATTTTTTCACATGTAAAAAAGTGACTAAAAATTCTGAAATTTATTTATTTTTTAATTATTAACTCAAGCATACTGGACGAGTGATAGTTGGATTGGAACCTAGCCTACATGGCCGTTGATAAACGAGCTGTGTGTGTGCCTCCCATTCTTTAACTCATGCTAAAATTGTTTGAATTGTAATTGAAATGCAGGCATGGAGTGAAACAACCGAGGAATCCATGGTTTGATGGTCCTGAAAATATTACACAATGCCCTATTCCTCCTGGAACTAATTTTACACAGGAGATCGATCTTAGCTCTGAAGAAGGAACTCTTTGGTGGCATGCTCACAGTGACTGGTCAAGAGCTACGGTTCATGGAGCCATAATTGTTTATCCTCAAAATGGAAAATCTTATCCCTTTCGTAAACCCCATTCAGAACACACAATCCTTCTTGGTTTGTAATTCGTATAATAATAATCATTAATTTTATACAATCTCTTTACGAGAATTAATCTTAACTTTACGGCCGGTTTTTATTTTATAAAATTTGTGCAGCTTCATGGTATAAAGCAGATGTGATGGAAGTGATTACTGAAGCTCTTGCAACTGGTGCAGATCCTAATGTTTCTGATGCATTCACTATTAATGGTCAACCTGGAGATTTCTATGATTGCTCCAATGGTATGTAGTTTTGAATTCGATATTTAGTTTTAGCTTTAATGCGAACTATCTCCGGCTCATATTGTCAGAGTGATGAATGCAGAAACGACATATCGTTTATCTGTCGAATTCGGAAAAACGTACCTTCTTCGCATTATCAATGCCATACTGAACGAAGAAATGTTCTTTGGAATAGCAAAGCACAAACTTACAGTAGTCGGAATGGACGGAGCTTATGTGAAACCTGTAACGGTGGATTACATCGTTATAACTCCAGGTCAAACCATGGATGTTTTAGTCAAAGCAAATCAAGCTCCAAGTTACTACTACATTGCTAGTTCTCCTTTCGTTGATGCTGTCGCCCCATTTGACAATACTACCACATCCGGAATTTTTGAATATAAGGGGAAGTACAGTCTCCCATCACCGATTCCATTTCCAAATTTTCCTAGTTATAACAACTCTGATGCTGTAGCGACATTTACACGTAAATTGAAGTCATTGGCGAGTGCAAAATATCCTATTGATGTTCCTAAAAATATATCCAGACAAATCTACATGACAGTGTCTACAAATACACTACCATGTCCTGATAATACCTCGTGTTCAGGGCCTAATGGCGACATGTTATCCGCTAGTCTCAACAACGTCAGCTTCAATACGCCTTCTACTTCCATTCTCCAGGCATACTGGTAACGCTAATTAAGTTTCTTAAACTGAAAAAACAAACAAGTTATAAACAAAAGGTTAATTAATGGTGAAATCGGTGCAGGAACAAGAGCACAGATGTTTTTACGACGGATTTTCCTGACAAGCCGCCGATGTACTACAACTTCACCGGAAATGTGGATAATGTGACATTGTACACAAAGTTGGGGACAAAGGCAATAGTGGTCGATTACAACGAAGCAATAGAAATTGTTTTCCAAGGGACTAATATTTTGGCTGCCGAAAACCATCCAATGCATCTTCATGGTTTTAGCTTCTATTTGGTTGGAAGCAATGGGGGAAATTTTAACAATGCAACTGATCCTTCGAATTATAACTTAAACGATCCACCGCAAGTTAACACCATTGGTCTTCCTAAGAATGGATGGGCTGCTATCAGATTCTATGCTGATAATCCAGGTATGTAATTTCTTGTCAAAATATAAAATTAGTATTGAGTACGAATTTGTGATCGTGAATTGGAAATTTCAGGGGTATGGTTTATGCATTGCCATTTAGAGCGGCATGCAAGTTGGGGTATGAACACAGTGCTTATAGTGAAGAATGGAAGTACCGAAGAAACAAGCCTCAGGTCACCTCCTCGTTATATGCCTCCTTGTTCTACATCTTAATTATCTGTCTCTGTTTTTCATTTTTATTTTCACTGTTTTAATATATATTTTAAATAAAAAAGTTGTTACGATATCCTTACCGGCCTTATACGTATTATCACTAGCCAAACTTAACGCAATACGCAACTGCCGCAATTGGTGAGATATAATGCGCATATACAACGTACGTATTATTTTAAAAATCCAACACCATTAGCGGCCAAAATTGCTGCTGCTTCGTTGACGGCCGAATTCTAGCTAGCTTCGACAGTGTGTATATATACACCTCAAATATACTGTTTTTATGTTTAAAATAGCACCATATGTAATATGTTACTACCAATCTTGGCTCGTTAATTCAAATGTTTTTTTTTAATGAATGAAATAAAAATGAGGAATGAGAAATTATGGAAGTTTCTACCGTTATATATGAGTAATTAATTTAGTCCTAATATAATCTTTTGTATTGTTTCTTTTTTGAACAAACGCGCGTTATTAAGAGAATATTATAAATTATTTGGCTTGACGGACAATAATTTCTTGGAATTAATATAATATAACCATGTTGATATTTTTATTTAAAAAAGAAGACATAAAGAAGAAGCAATAGCGTGTAAACGAAGAGATGTGAGAAAAATTCAAAGTAGGATTTCTACCTAATGCTCATTACCTGAATTTGGGCAGCTGTACAATTTTTACAAGTTAAACTCTAAAAATTTAGTCCACTTCCCAAATAAATAAAACAATTAGAAAAGGTAGATTTTATTTTCAAATCACAACTCTATCTTAAAAAAATAACAACAGGTAGTCATTAATTTATAATTGGACATGCTATATTTCTTTATATTATATATTATCCAGTTTCTTAAACTAAAAACTTAAACTAAAACAGGAATATTTATTATTTTAAGAGAAGTGAGACCTACATTTTTAACTTACACATATTAATAGATACTTAAGTGATCAACAAATACATCAATTAAATCTAATTGTCAGCCCAAATATTAAATCTAAAAACTAATCATAAGAAAATTCAAAGTCTAATAGCTAGAAATTAAGAGAATTAAATCAAATCAAAACTATTAATTATAAAAAATAAATAAGTAAATCAATTTGGTAAATGGTAAAATTAGGTCAACATGGTAAAACTTGGTATCAATGTAGATTGAAGTAGGTAGACTAAACAATATCATAGCCGACACAACACATTTTACGTCAACGCACAAACTTATTAAACGAATTAAATTTAACATGAAATCACCGAAATAATCATAATAATATATTAAATGTTTGAATAGTTTTGTAGGAAATGACGACCAGACGATCTTCATTGCCACCCCAGAAATGTTGAATAATAATTAAGCATGTCTGATTATATTAGAGGACTTCTTCAAATGCTAATATCTTGCTTTCGTGTATAAGTGGGAAAACAAATTAATTGCGTATTGTTTGGTTAATTAATTAGTATAAAAAATTGTTCTTTTTCCTTCTTCATATAGTGCGTACCCAAGCACCTCATGTGTTAAAACAAATATTCTAATAATTATTTTGTCCCTAAAATTAAATTAAATCCTTATATAAATACAAGTTGTATTATGTCAATGTCATATAAATATTTATTTATACTGATTTTTTAAGTTATGGTATGGGACAAAATAATTTGGTTAGCTGCTGATGATATTTATTGTTTATCAAAATTATTAAATATGATAAGATTTGTGACTTGAGATATAATATTAGTAGTCATTGATGGATTTCACAAAATTGATAATACTTTAATTGTCAACTTGATAAATTTTAAATTATATTGTTTGGGTTTTTTTTTTTTTTAAATATGTTTTAAATGAAATATATTAATCTATATAATATAAATAAAACACAAAGAAATAATCTCACCTGCCAAAGTTTATATTTTCCATTTAAATGATGATAAAATCTAAAAAATTAATGATTCAATACATACCATCTTAATCCTTTAATAAAAAATATTTATAATATTTTAAAAATTTAATAGAAATTAAAGATAAAATAAATTTTCACATTATTTTTCCTAAATTTAAAATCTAAATAATACAGACAAAATAATATAAATATGTATAGTTCACTTTACTTAATTTTCACGATTACCGTTAATTATTAAATTATATATTTTGCAGATAAAGCAGCAAATTGATTGGCGAAATCATAAGAATTAGTCAAAGAAATGAGAACTGAAGACTAATTTTAATTTAAAAAAGCGTATTAGAGCTTTGAAAAATATAAGTCTCCGAACAAAACCGGGAGGATTTCAAAACCATGTATGTGAAAAATAAGTAAAAGCAATTCAAATCGTCTGATAATTGTATTAGTAAAATAATGCATCCTTTTCTTTGACAAAATCATATCTTAGTTAATCTTTTTCATGTTAGAAAGTTCAAAACAATGTGAAGCTTCTTGTTAGGTAACAATGCAACTTGGAGCAAATTAAGCACTATAAATACCTTTTATATCCATCCTCATAATACATCACACCTCAAACATCACAATATTTTTCATTCTTCATTTTTAGCCAATATGAGATTCAACATTCTGGTTTTAATGTTAGGGTTATTAGGGTTTATGCTTTTGGCCCCCATGGCTTATGCCAAAACTCATTTCTATCAATTTGTTGTAAGTATTATTATCTATCGTTCATTTTTCGTAATTTGCAGTCATATCAAATTTATATCATAAAGTCCATTTATATAAATTGCAACCCACTTGAAACTTAATGCATGCAAATTATCATGTAATTTGAAGAAAAAAATTAAAAAAATTCGTTTTCGAGACCTCTAGCCTAACTCTATTTATAATTAAGTTTAATTATAAATTGATGTGTGATTAATTGTTGGAATATTGTAGCTACAAGAGACAAATTTTACAAGATTGTGTACCACAAAAAGTATGCTTACTGTGAATGGAAGCTTCCCTGGACCAACCATCCAAGCACAGAAAGGGGATACAGTTTATGTTAATGTGTACAATCAAGGAAATTATGGTGTCACTATTCACTGGTAATTTTTTACGTATTTGCATTAACTTCCATGCCACTTTTCGTTTATTCAACGATAACCACTCACGTTATGAGGAATAAAAAATAAACCAACATTAATAAGTTAGTCAACTATTATACACAGTTGTTATTAGCTGATACGTTCATTTTTTTCATACATAAAGAAGGTTTGTTGTTTGAATAAAATGGCAGGCATGGAGTGAAACAGCCAAGAAATCCGTGGTCCGACGGTCCCGAAAACATCACACAATGCCCAATCCAACCTGGTCAGAACTTCACCTACGAGGTCATTCTCTCAGATGAAGAAGGAACTCTTTGGTGGCATGCACATAGCGACTGGTCTCGCGCCACCGTCCATGGTGCCATTGTCATTTTGCCTGCAGATGGAACGACTTATCCATTCCCTAGGCCGTTTGCCCAACAAACAGTCATTCTCGGTAATAATTAAACACCATTCAATCTAAATTTATTTGCTTGTGACTGTATCTCACGTCAGAGAGTCCATCACTCTAATCTTGAGCTAAAGATCATTTGCATAACTAGATAATATTTATATAAATTATCTGCAGGATCATGGTTTAATGGAGATTTGAAACAAATAATTGACCAAGCACTTGCAGTGGGTCGACCTCCACAGAATTCTGATGCTCATACCATAAATGGTCAACCTGGGGATCAATATCCGTGCTCTAATGGTAATTATCAATTCCCATCTTATTAATAAAATGGAAAATACTTACTTATATTGGGTCCATGAGATCGCACATGGATCGAGAAAGGCCACTCACACATTTTTTGGATTTGACAAGTATACTTTTTTTTTTTTTTGCAGAAACAATATATCGTATGCGAGTTGATAGAGGAAGGACCTATCTTCTCCGAATAATCAATGCAGTAATGAACGAAGAACAGTTTTTCGGAATTGCAAACCACAAATTAACAGTTGTAGGACAAGATGCAGCATATATAAAGCCATTCTCTACGGATTATATAATGATAACACCAGGTCAAACAATGGATGTTTTGGTCACAGCCAATCAAACTCCTAATTACTATTACATGGCTTCTCGTCCTTTCTTTGACACCAATACTGGTTTTGACAATTCTACCACTACAGCTTTTTTCCAATACAATGGAAGATACCCTCTTCCATCTAATATTTCCTTTCCAAACCTACCTGCCATTGCTGATATAGCTGCTGCAGCGAATTTTACGAGTCGAATGAAGAGCTTAGTGACCAAATCCCACCCAATTAATGTCCCTAAGAACATCACTGAACAGCTTTATGTAACAATCGCTGTCAACCAATTGCCTTGTCCGAATAATGAATCCTGTACTCTCATTGCTGCCAGTTTGAACAATGTTAGCTTTGTGATTCCTGATACTGATGTACTCCAAGCTTATTACAGGAATTTAAATGGGGTTTTCGACAGAGATTTTCCAAGGGTTCCTCAGAATTTCTTTAATTTTACCGGAGACATTTCGAATATCACAAGAATTACAGCAACAGGGACGAAGGCGAAAATGCTAAACTATGGAGATGCAGTTGAGATTGTTTTCCAAGGAACTAGTTTCGCTGCACAGAATCATCCAATGCATGTTCATGGGTTTAGTTTCTATTTGGTTGGAACTGGCTCAGGAAATTTTAACAACCAGACTGATCCAAAGTCTTATAATTTGATCGATCCACCTTTGGTCAACACTGTTGGGGTTCCTAGAAACGGTTGGGCTGCCATTAGATTTTTCGCTGATAATCCTGGTAAGAATCCCCAAATTCAATGATGTTTAATCGTAATTAATTAATGCTTTTAATTTTAACATATATGATTGATGTGTTATTTCAGGAGTATGGTTTATCCATTGTCATTTGGAGAGGCACTCAAGCTGGGGAATGGACACAGTTCTGATAGTGCAGAATGGCAAAACTGCCGCCACAAGCCTCCGCCGCCCGCCGGCTAACATGCCTTCTTGTTCTTAGGCTTCCTAACTTTTAATCTCGTAGTTTTCAATTACAACCTGCCATTTTATTGATGTTCTTTATTTCTTTTGCAAATGTAATAATATCATTGATAACAATAATAAGTCTTGTAATTTTTATTGGAATAAATTATTAATCTTTTTACTTTAAAGATGACAATTCTTCGCTTTAGTTTAAGAACATATTTGGACCATTTATTGATAATAAACGTCATATATTGACTGTCAGGAAACTATAAAAAAATAATTATACAAAAAGTCAATTTATATTATGGAAGAAACTGAACCACACCGCAGACATGCATTGATTTGCTAGAAGTCTACAACTGCTTTATGAAATTTTTAATGGTTTATTAGTTTATTACAATTAAGTTTAAATAGTCGGTGATAAATTTATAATAACAATAATAATATATTAATAACAGGTTTAAAAATAACTTACAACTAATTTAAAAATAAGTTGCACTAGAAATAGTGACGAAAATTAAAAAGTAACACACTACTTATTTGTTCTAATTATAAATATGATATTATTTTTTACTAAAACACTACCTATTTGCTAGAAAGTTAAAACATGGGTTGGTAAATTATGAAAAGACAATAATTTTTCTAGTTATTTTAATTATTATCTCAAATAAGAATTACTTTTAGATCCTTAAAATTTAACCTAACTTACTATTAAGTCCTTGTTTTGGCTAATAGAAAAATTAGGTCCTATATTTTGGATTAGAATTCTACTGAATTTTCCAACTAAACACTAGCAATATAGGCTAAGGCCTATGAGTCGAAACCAAAAGAAAAAGAAAAAGACCTATCAACCCCACCAATTCACAGGTTTTTTTCTCACTAATGTACATAAAGTAGAAAAAAGATTAAGTAGTAATTAATGAACAAAAGCATGAGAGGAATTGAATAATCATCTAACGATGGTAAAATTTCAAAAATTGTAGTGAGCAAATATTTTGAAAGAGCTTTTACCAACTGACCTTCTAAAATAGCATATAATTACTGGCAATTATAAGTAAAACCTAAATTGTCCTCTATAGTTTATGGGTTTGAAAACAATGGAGAGTTCAATTTGCATTGTATATAATATAATATAGTTTGGTGAGTTTGCATAATTAATTTGTTAATTGACTTTTCGTCAGTAAAGTTTTGCACGTTTTGCATTTTTAGACCATATCTTATTATATACAAAGTCCTTCCTGCCTTATTCTAACTGGTAACTAAAATAACTATGTTAAAAAAAAAAATGGTAACTAATTATCTACACATGATCGCAAAATTTTCTTTTAACAAATTATACATAAAACTATACAATTATTAATAATTAACATATGCCAGCTCATGAAGCTGTAGCAGATCATCATCAATTTTAGTATGAATAATATAAGTTTTCTAGTATTTTCTACAATTTCACTTAATGCATTTCCTTGTTCACTAAATAATGCATCATTATGCGAGGGTCCGAATCGAACAAGATTAGTTTCTAGTATGAATAATATAAGTTTTGAGAACCCATCATCCGTTGATGTTCTTGAAGCTTACTATTATCATACTAATAAGGTGTTTGGATATGAGTTTCCTAGTTTTCCTCCACTGGTTTTTAATTTCACTGCCCCAATTTTACCATTGAGTTTACAAAGACCAAGAGAAGGGACGGAAGCCAAGCTCTTACATTTTAATGCTGCAGTTGAATTGTTTTCCAAGGGACTAGGTTATTTGCAGGCTTAGATCATCCTATGCATCTTCATGGTTATAGCTTATATGTAGATCTTGTAGATCCTCCTTTTCGAAACACAATAAGTGTCCCTATCAATGGCTGGGCAGCCATCAGATTTGAGGCCCAAAATCCTGGTTATTAAGAAGATGATTCTATAAATAATTGTCTATCTTGTTATTATGCATAATATGATATAAGATTTTATTAGAGTTTGTTGACATTTTTATGTTATAGGAGTTTGGTTTTTGCATTGTCACATTGAGAGGCATCTTACTTGGGGCATGAAGACTGTTCTAAAAGTTGAAGATGGCAAGAATCGCGAAGATCAGTTGCTACCTCCGCCACCAGATATGCCGCCTTGTTAACTGATCATAATTATTGGATAGAAATTGTTATCTCAAATTTGGTTGTTAAATGTAAGATTTATGATTGTGTTGTTTATTGTCTTTCTTTTCTTTGAACGTTGGTTAATGGCCAGAATTCAGATCAATTTTCTCTAATGTTGGACAAAATTGAAGTTGCTGTAATCTTATTCAAAATTGGGAACCAAAGTAAGAAATAATTCAATTTTTAACAAATCCTTCCTTTTATATTCTATATTCTCCTTAGTAAGTAAAATTCTTTTGACGGTTTCAAAATAAAGTAATTAGCTTAAGATCCTTGAAGAATTAATCAATTTAGTATAAAAAAGATTGCACTTCAAATTAAGGACTATCAACTGATACAATTAGTAAGATATGTTATACAAATGAGAAATTCTCACACCAAGCTTGATTTCCGATTGAGATTTTTGAAATCAATTCCCAATCAACTAATAATATTCCCATAAACATCTTCCAAATCTGAAATTAGAAGAAAGAAAATCAAAGGCTTAAACCAGTGAAATCTTTTAAGCTCAATGAATTTATTACAGCAACAATCACATACAGAAATTAAGCAGACACGATGCAGAACAACAGAAATCCTAGTACAGAAAATCAGGAACGAGCAACCAAGATAAACAAAGATGAGGCCATCAATTTGTAATCGCAACTGGCTCAAAACCTTTCTCAATGGATGCCTTTACTGCATCCAGTACCTGTTGCGTCTTCCTACTGCGAGATGGCCAAGTTTGATCTGGTTTTGCTCCATTTTCCTTTATATTTGCAACCAACCGAGAAAATTCTTGCACCATGCAAACTTCCTGGGGGAGATGAGTGAAAACCGTCTGCTGACTTGGCATTGGATCCCACCCGGTGACCAGTTCATTGAACCAGCATCTTGAAGATGCTACATAAGAAGATTCCTTCTCATTATAAGGAATGATGAAATCATCCAGATGCAAGGTTCCTTTTGTTCCAGTTGCTGTGATGTACATTGTCAAATGTGTTAAGAAAGAGCAATGGAATGTTGCTACTTTGCCATCTTCCCATTGTAGATAAGCCCCACATGCTAAAATCACCCCTGCGTCATTATAAATAGGTCCACGCATTGCTGTAACAGTTTTTGGTAGCTCGTAATCAGCAGCCCAGAGAATTGAACGTATGCCATACCACCCAGCATCACCAAGAGCACCAAGACCATCGAGATCAGGCTTCACACGAATGTCATTCTTTAGAAAATCCTCATCACCAGCAAATGTAAAGCAGCTGTTAATCTGAAGCACCAAAAATGAACTTAGCAAAGAAGCGAACTTCAAAAGAAGAATATGCAACTATATTCTTACATACAAATTCTGTCTACATGATATCAATACAAAATCAGAATTTCATTACATAATGATATTTTCAGTATAATCATAGGCCGAAATTCTAGCATAGAGCTGTATGTGATTGAAAAATAAAACGCAAACATAAGAATTTTGAATGATATTTCAAGCAATAGAGGACCTCAAGATTCACCCCTTCACTGCCAACTATAATAACATTCTGCTCCATATTCCCCAGCTCCTCATCAGCCATCACCAACTCCAGAAATGTTGTTCTCCAGATTCTCTACCTCAACATGGTATTCACTCACATCCTGAGATGATATATTAGAACATTTGATGTCTCATACAAAAACCTTCATCGTTGTACCCTTGTTTTCTCTTCTATTTTTGTTATTCTTGCTAACATGTTTCAAAAGGTTATATAAGTGTGAGATTTTCTTATTTGCAGAAAAGTTGTCCTAAAAAAGGTTGAAGTAAAGTTGAATGATAGGAAGGATCCAACCATGAGAAAGCCTCTAAACACCACTATCATAAGGATGTATGCACAGCTGAGGGAATCGAATTAACCACCCTGGAGAAATTCACATTGGCAGTGAATTTGAATGATGACTACTAATACATTTTCCCATTACCGTGTCCATTGGTAAGAAGATATCAGATGTTTCTACTTTCTACTCATCAAAAACAGGTCAGAAAGGATTAAGAAACTACCAAGATTAAACAGGGAAAAGACATTTACAGTTTCTATAATGCTTTGGAATAAAGATAGTAACCAAGACCCAATCGAGCAGGACTGCATTAAGGCAGTGGAGAGTCCAAAGTGGAAATTGCAATGAGGCAGAGGATTCAGGGAACAATGTGGTTGCAGTTAGTTCAATTGATTGATGTCAAAATTTGGAACTTCTTTAAAGGTCAAATTCATGAAATGGTGAGTCTAGAACGACTAAATTTGGCCTAATGCATCTGGACTAAGCAAAGGGTATATAACTGATGTCACACACTACAGTAGTGCACCACAAAAAACCCCTATTGGAAAGAAAACATCAAGGTGCACCTGCACTCATAGTAAATCAAAATGGAGATGGCACATGCTCCTTATTCCTGTCTTAAAAACCAATGTTTTGATACTCTCTATAGAAATAGTTATTGATGCTTCAAAATCCATCATATGCATATGAACAGTGAGTTTTTCTATCTTACATATAATAATCCATATGCTTCAATGAGATCTAAATTATAATAAAAACAGAGTGAACTGCAATGGAATTTTAAACATTCTTCAAATGATTAACCAATATAATGTGCTTTTTCTGCACATTCCACTAACAACAGTCCTGATCCTCTTTAGATTGACTTCTAGAAAACACTATACTAAGTTTCACAAAATGATGATGATTGTCATAATCCTAAAAGAATTAAAGCAACAGTAGAATTTATTTTCCACCCAGTTTCTAGACACCTAACCACGGGTGACAATTAATCCGGAATCGAGAATGAAAAGGCCCATTATGAGGGCGGTCCCTATCCAAATTTTTCCATTCATTCACAAAGCCAAGGTTGGATCAAAGCATCATTTTCAAAGTTGGGAATGCTTTGAAAAAGAAAAAAAAAGGTTACTTTTCACATTACAAGACAAAAAAAATAGATGAGCAGTGAAAATCAAACGGTTGAGCGGCACTAATCACCACCAACTAGCTCAGATAGAAGCCAAAAGAAATAAGTAAAAACAATATGATGAACAATGTGTTCCAAAACTTGAGGCAACTTGAGAAATTCACTAAAAATAGATGTACCCTTCTTAACTTCTAATCTTCTTTAATCAATCATATTACCTCAAATTAAGTGGCATAACCACAAAATCTTTAACTTTCTACAAAACGCATTCTCCAATTGTAAGAGAAACGAAATAAAACTAAAGTTAAAGAAATGAAACCAAAAAAAGGACAGCCTTTTAGAAAAAGGAACTAACCATTTTGAGCTCTCCAAAACGCTCCTTGTCATTCAAGAATTCTCTCATCTTTGCAGTTCTAGGATTATGCATCCACATTGTACCATCCATAATCTGCACTCCATTAGCCTCACAAGTCCCCACTATTTTATCAAATTCAGCTACATTAAGCCCGACTGGCTTCTCCAACAGGATATGCTTCTTTTTCTCAGCAGCCAAACAAGCCCATTTCAGGTGAAGACTAGTAGGCAAAGGTATGTAGACGGCGTCGATATCCGGGTCTTCAAGTAACGCCTCGTAAGAGCCGTAAATCTTGGCCTCCGAAGGAAAATTATTGGCTTTTGCAAAAGCAGCAGCTTTTTCGACCGTACGGCTAGCAACGGCGGAGAGGTGGGCGTTAGGCGCGAGTGTAATAGCGCGTGAGAGCTTTCGGGCAATCTCGGCGCAGCCGATTATACCAATACGAATTGACTTTTCCGCCATTGTAGTGAAGGGTGTGGTGTTGCTGGAGAAGATAGTGGCAGGGGAAAGAGTTAATAAACGACAAAAGAGACGGAGCGATGATAAATTACGTCGAGCATCCAAGGCTAATTTTTTAATTTATTTTTACAACGTACGCGGGTCCCACTAGGTTCAGTTATTATACTGCAGTTTAAAAGGGTAAGGTAGTAAAAGCCTAAATTTTCAAAGCATTGGCAATTTGAATTTGTCGGACAATTTTTGCCCTTTCGTTTCCAAAAAAAAAAAAAACAAGGGGCAAAGATGATAACTTCCCTATAATTTTCCACGCATGCATATTATCTAAAAATTATAAAATACTTTATATTATTAGTTTTTATTTATATATTATTTTTAGAGAATATAATTTATTAAAATACATTCAAATTCTAATTAAATGTATAATAATATAAAAAAATTATATAATTAAATTATCACAAGTAATTGCAACTGTTTTGGTTGCGAAAATAATAAGAGAAACAAAATATTATAAGAAAAAAGTAACTAATGTGAATTTCATGCAATCTAACTTCACACCTAATAACATAAATTAATGGGTCAAAATTAATTTAAAAGTTTACTTGAAAATTTAAATATATAAAATTGTAAAAAAAAAAATTACCCAATATTGAGCATGATTACTTATAATGTTTCTTATAATCTTTTTAAAAAAAAAAATTAAAGAAAAAGAAAACTAAGTCATACAATATAATATTATATTTAAAGACACATGCAGCGATGTACATGGATTATATCCGCCCTAATATTAATATTACAATCAATTAATTTAATATATACACAAATATTTATAAATAAGGCAAGAATTACGTCCAATTCACTTAGTATATAAATGATTAATTATTAGTACCACAAGTAGTTCAATTAGTACATACCATAATATGTACTAATATATAACTGATTATTAGTATCACGTTTAGTTCTCCTAGTATATATAAGAATATACCTTTTTATATGACTAATTATTGGTATCTTCCCCAATATATATAAGAATATACTTTTAAAGACGGTCTATTATTAGTGTTACATTCAATTCACCTGTATACATGTGAATGTACTCTTATAAATGTATATCATTTAAATTCATCTGGTATATATAATATTATACTGTTATAGATGGTTGATTGTTAGTATCATATCTAGTTCACCTAACATATTATATATACATGAATATATATATTTTTATATACAACTAATTATTAATATCACAGTCCGTTTAATTAGTATATACGGAAAATGAATATATATAAGAATATCTATTTATAAAAGGTCACATCCAATATTTCTAGTATATACATGGATATACTCTTACGTCCGTCAATTATTAATACCACATATTGTCCCTTTAACATATATGCATTAATAACAAAGGAAAAAAAAAAAGTATATACATTAATATATACTAATATAATTTATATTTTACTACCGGCTTATTCTCTCAGAAGCTACTTCAACTTTTCCCTTGTAATAAAAAGGTACTACAATTTTAATTTATAATATAAAGTCATTCTAACTTATAAAAATGTAACAAAAAATACCTCTAATTGGTTTTTCAGTCTTCAACCAATCAAAAAGATCAAAATATAATTTTATTTTATCTTCTTCATTTCGTCATCAATGTTAGAAGGTGCAAAATGAAATAATTTAGATTTCATTTCCCACAATATTAACAATTGCACACCAACATCTACAAAATTACAACTACTATACTACCACATGTAATCCACTATCTCATTGTGGCGTATCTGATACACTTAAATTATAAAATATTGGCGGACATAATTTTTACCGTCTTATCACTTTCAGTTCCGTAAGCTACAATGTCGTTTATGTAATTTCGTTGCGGTGCGGCTCAGAAGATAAATGAAACCGACAAAACAACCAGAAGTAGATATTGGTAGAAAACGTAAATAAACTCCCGACCACTCGTGTCATAAACAATTTCCAAATACTTCAAGTCGCGAATTAAATCTCTCAACCTACATTACAACTTAAGCAATATCGTTTTGAAGGCAATAACATTATGAGGCCCTATATTATTTTTTTTTTTTACATTAAGCACCTCGACGTATTGTTAACGTTTATAAGCTCTCATACTATGAACGTATATGATACAGAGCATTTCCGTAATATTTTCAAAAAAGCGTGAACAACAATTAAAAGATAGGCGCGTTAGCTTTTATTAAAACATAAGCAGCGTCGTTTTGAATCCTAATTTCTCTTGGCCTTTTGTTTTTTCTCTTCATCAACTCAACCTTCCGATCAAATCCCAACTTTTTCCATTCATCTATCAAAATCGAGCCCTTCTTCATTTCAATCTTTGCTTGATTAACTTCTAGAGTTGGTTTCCTTTGTCCTGTTTTTTTTTTTTTTTTGGTGCAATTTCAAAAGATTGAAGATGGTGCAGCGGTGGTTGTTTGAATCAATTTCAGTTTTTGACTTCAGAAACGAAAGCAAAATTGATTTATTTGAGACAATATAGAGTGAAAGTTTTGGTAGATGAGTGTTAGGTTTGAGTGATCAAAATGAACAAGTATCACATGTGGTGGTTTTCTAATTTGCTCTGGCCACGGATTTCCGTTGTGACTCTACCTTATGCTCTTCCCAGTCGACCAACCAAATTTCATAATTTATTTGAAATCTTAAGACCCAAATACCAAATCGCACAGTCTGATTTCATAACTCAAACACCATAAGACCTAAATACACCAATTCCTCCAATTGATTCACACACTTCATTTATTTGAAAATATATGTTTTCAACTTCGATTCTTCTTATGAGGCAAACCAGACGTAAAAATAGGTACAATTCCAAATAGTGATTGCTGAGTTTGCAGGAAATAGATAATTTCATTAGCTTTAATGGTAGCGAGAAGAAATCTTATCGGAGTGAAACGAAGAAATAATCGCCACTTCTTCGATTACTGCTTATCCGTTTATGTGCTTTACACATTTTATTAGTTCTGTACAATAAGGTGCTCGTGAATTTTTATTTTTAGTACATGGGCTTATTAATGCTATTAGTACACCGAATGTGTCTAATGTAAAAAGTGGTATAGTACAGGGGCCTTAATAATGCTTTTGACCCATATTTTTAGGTTTACTGGAACAAAAACACAACATTAATCACGCGTCAATCGTTTGTTTGATAAACACGTTTTGTTAGGCCCATCAAAAAGGTGCTCGTATATAATTATTTATCAGTACATGGGCTTAATAATGTGATTAGTAGGGCGAATGATCTTAAGTCAAAAAATTGTAATTCGGAAAATTTTTCGAATGGAGGACGTTCAAAAACTTTTTTGCCTATTCTACTTGTACTATAGCGTTTTCTTTATTTTAGTCCCCTTAACCCACTAATTGGTCTTTTAAACCCCTGCAATAATTAAAATAATCAAACTCATGGTCTTTTAAACTCCTGCAATAAGTAAAATAATCAAACTCATCTCCAAGCCCTTTATTACACAATTTTTTACATGAGACTCCTTTACTTCTAGCGTGTTGTACACAAGCACCTTATTTAACGGGACTAACAGAGCATGCGTACAAAACAAACAATACGCGCGTTGTAACTAAGAAAATTTAAAAAAAGAGAAAATTTAATTTTCTTCTTCGTTCATCAGTCACCCTCTTCTACCTCCTCCATTCTGTACTAATAGATGTAGAGCTCCATAAACACCAAAATATCAAAACTAAAGCTCCATCGAATAGCTCACAAACACCCAAGCGCATCTATGGTTGCCACAGACCCAATCTTCTCTGTAACTAGACCATTAATTTTGGTTTGAAACTGAAGTTGAAGCTGAAGCCAAAACAGACGCTCACCTAGAAGTTTGAAGGGAATCTTCAAGACACCAATGGGATACATTTCGTAAAAAGGAAAAACAACCAGGTGAAGAAAGAGAAAACAAAACGATAGTTTTTTACTTTAACAACGTTAAAAACTAACTTCAAACAAAAATTGGAGAGGGAAATAATTAACTTCAATGAAAACTTTGAAGTAGTTTAATTAAGGTTCTGATCTGATAATAATAACTGGTGGCTTTTCTCACTAATCAACCATACTCACACTCAAACAAATCGTTCAAACCAAACACAAATTCCTTAATTAAACATGCCCATGAAAAACAAGTCATCAATTGCCAATCTCAATTGCCTCGAACCCTTTCTCGATAGACATCTTCACTGCATCCAAAAGCAATTGCGTTTTCCGACTGCGAGTTGGCCAAGTTTGATCAGGTTTCGCTCCATTAACCTTAATATTTGCAACCAATCGAGCAAATTCTTGAACCATACAAGCTTCCTGAGGTAAATCAATTGAAACAGTCTGCTGACTTGGCTTCGGATCCCACCCGGTAACCAGTTCATTGAACCAACATTTTGAAGCAGCTACATAAGAACATTCCTTCTCATTACAAGGAATTACAAAATCATCAAGACGCAAAGTTCCGTTTGTTCCAATTGCTGTTACGTACATTGTCATGTGGGTTAGAAAAGAGCAGTGAATAGTTGCTAATTTGCCATCTTCCCAGTGAAGAGAAGCTCCGCAGGCTAAAATAACGCCTGCATCGTTTAACACAGGATTGCGCATTGCAATTACTGTTTTGGGGAGTTGGTAATCAGTTGCCCATAGAGCTGCGCGGAGGCAATACCACCCTATGTCGCCCAAAGCACCATGAGCATCCAGATCTGGCTTCACTCGAATGTCGTTCTTCAGAAATTCCTCATCAGCAACTGATGTAAAACAACTATGGATCTGATATGCCAAAAAATTAACATAGAAGATATAATTATAAATTAAAAACCGATAATTCAACTGTTCAAACAATGGTTCTGCACCGATTTGAATCAAATCCTGACCACCTTCAAACTGTAACCACCAATGAATCAGACCAAACTGCCCATGTAGCCGTTCTGTTTAGGTTTATAAAATTATTGAATCATACCTATGCACCGAAATTGTTCCAAATCGTCGGTTTTTGTCTTTTAAATGGACAAAGACATTTATTGAATAATAATTGTAAATAAATCAAAACTGTTTCGAAACTTCCTAAACTGTCGATTTTTGTCTTTTGAAACTTTTTTAATTTTGATTGAATCAGCTCTAAACTAAGGTTAAAAAAATTGAAAACGCACGGAAATGAACCTTGAATTGGTCCTGAAATTCAAGTTCAAGAACAAAAAATGAACTAATAAAATTGTCGGACCATGGTCCGGTTTAAGAGCCAAGATTTTTGAACCGTGAGCTGGCAGTTCACAATCCGAAATCGGTCTGTGGTCAGCTCAACATTCACCCATGTAATAACCATCATTTAACAAATAAAATACAAAACGACAGGCTTTTAGGAAAAGAAACTTACCGTTTTGACCTCTCCAAAACGCTCCTTGTCACTCAAGAAGTCTTTCATCTTGACAGTTCTAGGATTATGCATCCACATTGTACCATCCATAATCTGCACTCCGTTAGCTTCGCAGGCTTCCACTATCTTATCAAATTCACCTACGTTAAGCGCTACTGGCTTCTCCAACAGTATGTGCTTCTTTTTCTCAGCAGCCAAACAAGCCCATTTCAGGTGAAGACTGGTAGGCAAAGGCATGTAGACGGCGTCAATGTCCGGGTCGTCAAGTAAGGCCTCGTACGAGCCATATATCTTGGCGTCAGAAGGAAAGTTATTAGCTTTCGCAAAAGCAGCAGCTTTTTCGACTGTACGGCTGGCGACGGCAGAGAGTTGGGCGTTAGGGGCGAGTGTGATCGCCCGTGAGAGCTTTCTAGCAATTTTCGCGCCGCCGATTATACCAAAACGAACCGGCTTTTCCGCCATTGTAATAGAGATAGGGAGTCTGTGTAAGAACGTCGTTCAGAATGAGATATGAATTATGGTGTGGAGAAAGAGTAGTAAAGATAGTGGAAGGAAAAGGAAGAGACGAGAAATAATACTTTGATTTTGCTCCAATAAATGACGCGTGTAAAGAGGTGTTTTATCGTACACAGCAATAATTGAAAATTGTAGCCAATAGTAAGAGGGGTACGACGACAGATATGATACTTACTATCATAGAAATGAAAAAATTTTTAATGGAAAATGATAAGTGAAAATTTGGTTAAAGAAGAATTTGGAAAAGAATTTCTAGGTTTTCTGTTTTGCAATCATATTAGTATTTAATTCTAAGGAAAAATTACAATTTAATTGTTGTAACATATTATACTCTTTTTTACTAGTATTTCGAAAAAATAGATTATTTTGTTATATATTTTAGTTTTATTATATTATTTTATTTCATTATAATATTTTATTTTCTAAGAGACATAATTGTTCTTTCAAAATTTAAAACATTGAAAAATTACGAAAAGATTTTAGCAAACTCACGTAACTGTCGCCGGTGTCGCCCTTCGAAGAACAACACCGCCAAGAAACATGATTTTGATCGCAGATCTAGCAACCATAATTACCCAAAGCTTTGCTAAGAATACCATATATAGCTCTTCCGACATTCACTTCATCATCTTTACTCACATAGATTTTCATTTGCAAAACATTAAATTTAGTGAGAAATCACAAGAACATCAACAAAAATTTATCATGATTAAAATATAAATCAAGATCTAGCTTTTATAAAAACATTAAATCAAATAAAAATGCTACTATATCAAACTAGAACAAACAAAATTAGAAGCTCAAAATCACTGAACAAAAATGTCAAATCACCTCATCTCTATTTAACACACTAAGTATCTAATTCTCAACCATCTGTTCGTCTGTGGTTCCAATAGCATCAACCGTCCATTCCTCTGTTACCAAAATTTTATTTTCAATTATGCTCTTATCTCAAAAAAATTGGGCATAATTGATTAGCAGTTTATAAGTGGAGAGTGTTTTTGATATGAAGTTAGACTTAAGCTATTTATGGTTAATGGTGCATAAAATTGAGGGTAGAATTGTGGGTTTGTCTGAAAGGGAGGCGAAGAGTACTAATCCCCAACTCTTTTCCAATGTTATACAGTCCAATTCAAGAAAGATCACCCTTGATACGCAATTCTAATGACTACGTGGCAAATTCAGTGATCATTTGTCACCAATTTCGATCAAATCACCACTAACTCTTACATTCACAGCAAACTCCCCCAAGGCCTCTTTTGGCTTAACTATAAAAGAAAGAAATGCAAAGCAAAAGTGTCCGTTCCCAATTTCCACCTTCTCGCATACATGCATCCGCCGTTTACTAGTGGCGGTGGCGATGAGAATAGTGCCTCGGCTCAAGTTAGCTTTAATTGCTTACGTTCTGTGCTGATCTTCTTGATTACCTTGGCCGTATGTATTAAGGATAATAATATGAATATTGTTATTTTCACTCATGTATATTACTTTTTAAATTTAAAATCGATATTGTAATGTAAATTATACAAACAATCGATATTGTAATGTAAATTATACAAACAATCGGTTTTCTTAATAACATAAAGAGAAGAATGAAAGTAGAAAATAGTTTTAAACAGGAAATTTGGTAATATGAAAGAGAAAGAAACAATTATGATAGGGTGTGCAATAGGGGTTTGTGCGCTATTCTCACCCGGATGGGAACTAGCTAGAACTGCACTATCAAAGCTACAAGGATTGTTTCATGGGTGCAGACAGGCTCAAGAAAGAAGACAGCATGCTGCAAATAGATCCTAACACAGTGTGTAGAGTTGAACGTTTGGTTGTATTAGTAGTTAAATACTTTTGTATATATGTTTAATAATGGCCCAAGAACTGTTTGTTCCTCGTGGTTTGTCTATGTGCTCTTCTTTAGCTTTGACTACCTTGTAACAATAGTTAAGCAATAAAGGAAAGAGACTGTTTGTTTCAAAGTTGTTATTCCAATAAGCAATAATTTAGATATGGATGAGCCAATCCTGATGTGGTTTGGTGGGTGATTTTCAAGATAGAAATCACGAATTCGATTTATGGTAACCATTTTAATTGGCATTTACAATTATTTAATGTTCAAAAAAAAAATATTGTTACTATCTAATTTATATTCAATAATCCAAATTTGTGATTTTTTTCCTTTTTTAATTTTTCTATTCTAATAGATCATTTTTCCATACCAACCTTAATTAAAACCTTAATTAAAATTGTTGAAAAATCTAATAGATCGTTTTTCCATACCAACTTTAGTTAAAATTGTTAAAAAAATTTAAGCAATTAATTTTTTAGCCACTGACTGAATATTTGATACAAGAATATTTAGGTAATTTTGTTTTTTCTTTTATATAATTATACAAAATTTAATTATTTTCTTAATAATTATATATCCGTAGAAGATGTCACTTGACGTGAAAGGGGAGGAGCACAAATTATCTTTATTTTTAGTTAAATTTTTTAAAAATAAAATAAAATATTCTATAATTTCTAGTAAAATATACTTGCACTTGTGTTAATCATTCCTCAGATAAAATAAACAAATTTTAGAACGTTAGGATAATAATTATGGATCACACAAATAAGACGTTGGCTTGGGACATCACGCAATCCTCACTTTCCACGAGCATCACAAAGATTTTACAATATTTTCAATCTATAAAGCCAGAACAGGACTAACTTACCCGCTTACACGAAAAATGTTACTCCTCTCTCCACCACCGATACACCACATTCCCGCCAATCCTAGCTCCTACTTCTCAACCAAAAACCCCAAACGAATACATTGCAGCTCGTTTCCTAAGCCACTGCGAGTTCTAAACTGCCGCCAGAAAGATGTCGATGCGTTTACTAAAAATTCTGGCTACATATTCAATCTTAGTGACAGAGAAACGAACTCCTTAATTGATTATGATATTAAGAGAATTGCTGCGGTTTATAAGAGGAAGCCGTTAGTTGTGTTTCGCAGATTGTTTCAGATTTGTACAACTTTCGGTCGATGGTTTGGAGCTCGTTACATTGATAGCCTTGCGGAGAAATCTGATCAAATGTTCAAGGTTTTGTAGCAACAGAATTAGTATATGATTATTTCTGTATCTTATTGTTATAAATTTTTTCTGTTGAAGAATTAATGTTTTTGTTTTGGATGATTGCAGATTAGAGCGGAAGAGCTTCGAAAAATATTGCAGGAACTTGGTCCTGTATGTTTTGATTATCATTGTTCATGGATTTTATTTTATTTAAGTTTTTTTTTAGCTCGGCCTTTTGTTTTATTCTCAACATTTTTCAAGAAAAGGAACTAAGGAAGTAAGATAGAATGTTTTAGTATGTTTTTTAATCTAAGCTTATTATTTCTTTTTTCAGGCCTATGTCAAAATTGCTCAGGCTATTTCATCTCGAGCCGTAAGTGTTATATCCCAAACTTATTTTGTGGATAATGCATCCTTTTGGATGAAACATACTTTTTGTTTGATTTTGTTGATAATAACATAAGTCTGCACTATGTTGATTCTTTAGTAAGATTACTACTTTGGAAGCCTCATATTGTTTCGATCATTTTGGATCTTTTTTTTTTTTTTTAACTTAAAGTTATTCAAAAATGGTGAAGGACTTTGTTATTGGTGTTCGTCAGTGTTTACCAAGTGTTAATTACGATTTACTTCTGCACATTATATTGAAGGACCAATGCTGGTGGATAAATTCTGCAAGTCTAAAGGAAGTTGGTTGCTGGGTTGATATAGAGCTTGATTACTAGTGGTGATTGCTGTCTTATTATATTCTTGACTTCTAGTGACATTAGTCAGTATACTGCTTAAGCTTGTGTTTGAACTGAGATCACTCTTCTAATAGCTGTATTTATGGATAAATTTTCATCTTTTCGTTTGAGCTATCTTGATTCTGTCTATAATCATTGGTAGCATAATAAAAACAGTAAAGCTCCATGCTTACTTCCAGACTTATTCCATCATTTAATTGTACTTATGATATTTATTTAGAAATCATAAATTTTTCAAGAAAAATGTTTGCTTTTAGTAATGAGCATACTACGATGTCAGTAGGCTTATGCAGGAGTTCTTTGTTCACAGGATTTGATACCACCGTCATATCTTGATGAACTTTCATTATTGCAAGATCGCATTGCTCCATTCTCCTCAAAAACTGCATTAAATACAATACAACAGGAGCTTGGATTTCCTGTTGACCAGCTTTTCTCTGAGATTACACCAGAGCCTATTGCTGCTGCATCCCTTGGACAGGTTTTTTTGCTTGCTTTTGTGGAGATTATTGAGTTCTCCACACTAACCACCCCCCTCCTCCTTTTTCTTTTATATGTATCATCCCAGGAAAACATCAAATAATTGATTTTCTTTCTGCCTCATATGTATGGTGACGCACATGCTCACAAATACAATCACATATAGGTCTATAAAGCAAGGCTGCAGAGTAGTGGGCAAGTTGTTGCCGTTAAAGTTCAGAGGCCAGGAGTTCAGGCTGCTATTGCCCTTGACATACTAATCCTGCGTTCTGTTGCAGGACTGGTAAAGAGAGTTGGAAAACTTAACACTGATCTCGAGGTGATTGCTCTTTAAAAAGAATGTGAAATAGGTCTTTGTTCTATAAATATCACTGGCATTAACTGAAAATATGGTTTCAATTTGCAGGCGGTCATTGATGAATGGGCATTTAGTCTTTTTCAGGTATATTTTATCCTGTGGCAGTTTTCATATTGCAAAAAAAACTGCTCTTTTTCTTTGGGTCGCTATGTTTGGTAGCACATACCAGAATTTTTAATATTAATATCCCCATGAAGGAAAGATATGACCATTGTTTAAACTTACACATATTATTATTACTGCTAATGCACTAATTTATCCTTTTCCTCATGATGTTAATAATGAATATATTTATCCTTTCCTTTTACTTTGAAGTGATGGGTCATTTTCTGTTATCATACAACTAAATTAATTTTTATTCCAGATGACAGGTCAAAGGGTGCACCAACACAAATTTTGAAATATATTTTTAGTTTTTGATATGGTTGTAGCTGTGAACCATATTGTATTGTTAAAGTCATTATGCTTTTGGCAAGTTGAAAACTATCTCTACATGCATGTTCTTGTAAGATGGTTATGAATGTATAAGCTCATGTACATGGGATAACACATGAGTATATACTGATGCATCACAATCATGTTTAGCTGTATTGTTTTCTATTATCAGACTAGATGAGTTTTGTATGTACATATGTGTATTGTCTGCAAATATTTTGCATAAAAAAGTTGCAGAGTATATCTCTTGTTTGCATGTGATCTTGCTTTTGTAAGTGCCTTATGAAGAAGCTCAAAATTGCCGTGATACTATGGAAGTGGATGGCATTATATTTGACTCCAAAAGGTTGATGATAAATTCTCAAAGAGATTATATTTCTCTCTGCCAAATAATTGAATACAAATGCTAGAAACAAGCATTTGATTGTCTACTGCAGATTACACTCTCCTGAGTCTTGAAGTTTTACTGAGTATTCTACATGATAGTCTATTGCTTTTAGATGAACTCCCATTATCTATATCACTATATGTTTCTTTTACCTAATTTGAGGTATATTCTTAGAGCTTCATATTGAATACAGGTAAATAACATTGAATGCAGGAGATGGACTATATAAAAGAAGCAAATAATGGAGTCAAGTTTAGGTAGCTTCATGATTTCTTATACCTCCTGACTTCTAATTTCTGCATCTGAATTTTTCTGCCACCTAGTTATGTATTTTTGGAATTTGGTGAATTGAGGAGGTTGTTCTTATGTATCGTATAACTGTAAGAAAGACTTTTTCCTTTATTGAGGTGCCCAATCATTGGTTAGGATTGGAAATTGGGATTATAGAATGATGAAAAATTATCAATATTTCTTAGCTAATGAATATTAAGGTGAAACTCAATTTTTATTTGGATTTTTTTTTTTTAATCTGAAGCACGGAACCATCTTCTAAAGCAAGCGGTTTTTTCTTTTTAGCAGTAAATAATTCCATCTAAAATCTAGAGGAAAGCTTGATGAGACAAGTGTTTGGGGAGTAACTTGCCTTCCCACTTTAATTTTAGCAGAGCCTATGGTATTTGGTTCTCTCTAACTAGGATGGATCTGTGAGGGGAATTAAAAATGAATGAAATAATCCCAAATGGGAAAAAGGGTTGTTCATAAGTGATCTTGATAAATTGGCAATGGACTTCTATTTTCTAGCAGTTCTTTCTGTTCTAATAACATATTGAAAGAAAGTTTCAAGATTAATTGTTCTTAATGACTTATATAGGTGCAATTATTTATGAATCAAACTGGAGAATTTGATTGAAGCAAGGTTTCGATAGTAATCATTCTTAGATTACATATGTAGATTCAATTATTGTTTATAAATCAACCTGGATTAATTTTAGCTTGAATTCCCAGCTATTTTACATGTCCTTTGTTTAATTTGGAGATTCAACTTTACAACAGCGCAAGTAGATGAACTTTTTATGCTTTTTTTTTTATATTATATTTAATTTTTTAGTTTAATGAAAATTGATAGATGATGCTTAATAATGTTTTGAAATGAAGTTCCTTTAAGCTGTAAAGCTTTCTGGAATAATGGCAAGGTCTTGGGGCATTCTGATTTAGTTCTGCACCTATGTTTTACAGATGAAAACTCTTGCATGAATGTATAATGCTTCATTTTTTTATACATAAGCTGACATTATGCTGAATTCTTAAACAGGGAGCTCTATGGGGATATAAAAGATGTCAAGGTTCCAGAAATGTACAACGAGCTCACATCTCGTAAGGTCCTTGTAATGGAATGGGTTGAGGTACTGGTCCCCTACTTTTTACTTGCTTTTTATGTCCATTTGCTTGTTTAACAAGTAAAATGTTGTTGCTGAGAACCAAGGGTATAAGTGTAACGCAACTTCAAAGACAATGGAGTCACTACCAGGGGAGGAAATAAATATAAGTGAAAACAGTGTCAAAATCCACACAATACTGTCCACTGTACAAACATCTGAATTCTGTTGGTTCTAGGTCTACAATCAGAGTTTAGTTTTTATGTATTAAAATTCTCTTTTTGTCCATCCTTACCTACCAAGTGTAGAGATAGAGATGAAAATAAAAGTAAGAACCACTGTTAACTCAAAAGAATATGTTTCCCCTCCAGGCCTGACTTGGTCTCTCCTGTTATTGAATCTGCAGCATCCTCGTTTGCTAGACTGCTAACTAACTAAGCTAAGCTGAACATAATGATTAGTGTTACTGAAATACTCTTTAATTTATTTTCTGAAACAAACATCCAATTTTTATGTTCTTGTCCCTTTTCCTTCAGAATTTGATGACTGATATATTGAAGATATGGATCCAATAGTAGCACATTAAAATTGCAGACAGTATTTGGTTTTCTGAAAGACCAAATTCCAAATGAATGTTTTACCTTCAAATATCCAAGTCAATGCATACTTATACTTAAAGCTAATTTATTTGGTTATTTATCTGAGATGTTTGCAGGGAGAAAAGTTGTCTGAAGTGAAGGATCTTTACTTGATTGAGGTATTTTTATTTTCATTGAAATTAAGTATTTTTCTGGTATTTTGTTGATAATTAATAGACGTAACTCTTATTGTTTTGGCATTGCTAAAGTTGGATCACTCTTTTCTGGAGCTGACTAGGTAGGAGTTTACTGCTCATTTAACCAACTTTTGGAATATGGATTCTATCATGCTGATCCACACCCCGGAAACCTTTTCCGTACAAATGAAGGGAAACTAGCTTATTTAGGTACTTGCCCCCCCAAACTAAGCATGCGAATTTTCCTTTGCTCATCAATTGTTTATTGCGGTTTAAATTTTCTCATGATCTCATCTTTGGATTGTTTGCAATTCTGGCATGGTGTGCTATTCAACTCTCTGTCTCAAAACATTTTGCTGATGGAGCCTGAGCCTGATTGTTCATTCTTTCTTGCTGTTGATGCTCCCTGAACTAAGCCTACTTTGTTGCTTGTGTGGAAGTTTGACTTTGTCTGCTTGATATGCAAAAGCATGTTTGGTTGAATTTCCTTTATAGGTTAATTATATGTAAAGTTTGGAATAACCTTATACAGGGTGCATCTTTACCATATTGCATTTCTATTTTATATAATTTGGTGAAAGGCCTGATATTTTGTATATATCAACCAGATATTTAACCCTGTGGTAAGAATTGTTGAATAGAAAAACATGAAATGTGGTAATCTTTTAATTATGTGATTCGTTTTAGAAACTTCAGTTATTGTTTGCATTTAGAATGAAAGCTGAAGCAAGAGTGACAGGAAAAAACAAAACAAATTTGAATTGCTTTATTGGTGTTATTCTATATCCATGTACTTTTGCCTGAACCATTGATTCAGTAATTCTGCATATGTGAAATATCATGCTATAATGAAATGAATGTGCCATGCGGAATAAACTTTAATTCATTGCACTGCCAGATTTTGGAATGATGGGTGAATTCAAACAAGAATTCCGTGATGGAATTGTTGAAGCTTGTCTCCATCTTGTAAATCGTGATTTCGATGCACTGTCTAAGGACTTCGTCACTCTTGGGTATGTTTGTCATTTCAGTTCTAACCATCATGTATGCTGAAGGTATCCCTTTACAAGTACAAAACCAAGGAACACGATGGTTCAATAGGCTTTTTATTTTTATAGAGATTACTGGCTTCAGACTTGAAAATAGACAATAAAATCACTAGAAAATTCAAAATATAGAATAATTTTGTTGGAATTGATGAGATTTTCTTTATTAAATGTCATGATTTAGTATTTCTGGTTGACATATATGATTGATTAGGATATTTTGTACTTAATTAATGATTGGGGTTTAATTTTAGGAGTTAATTAACTCATACCTAGTATAAAAAGAGGATGAATCTCCTTATTGTTATGAATCTAATGGTTCACAATATAGTCTTATAATTTATTATCTCTATTCTAGCTCTACTCTTTTTAGTCATCTTTTCTTAATTTTATTTTAGTTCTAAATATTTTCACAAAGGTCAATGGGGATTCTAGAAAAAATAAAAGGTGCCTTCTTTGATTTATTAATTATATGAGATTTTTTGTACTACTGCCTCCTTTAGAACAAACAAATTCTGCTAAATTTTGTGAAATTGATTTACAAATCTTAATTTTCATGTTTTGAAGCTCAAAAAAGTATGGAATTATTTTTTTTTTTTGAAGAAAAAAAAAGTATGGAGTTGAATTCTAAGAACTGCTCTTGACTATTTCAAATTCTAAAAGTTTTGATGGAATTTGCGAATGAAACTCCACAAAATTACACAATTTATTGTACCATAAATTTCATAATTTGTAATATTGTTATCGTAGACTCATATAGCTATTAGGATATTTTGTAATCAAGGAGTGATTGGTGGCTTAATTCTAGAAGTTGTTTATGAATTAATTAACTCTTGTCCTAGTATAAATAGGGGTTGTATCTCCTTATTGTTTCTTAATTTAATGGTTCACAATGCAGCCCTATAATATATTATCTCTATTCTGGTTCTAGTATCTCCATCCATTCATCTTTTCTCAGTTTTATATTATTTCCAAATATTTTCACATATCCCATGCATATTTATGCATATCGTGATCAACTGTTAGACAAAACTTCCTACATTTACTCCTGCACCAAGTAATCCCCTCGATAAAGCTAACTTAATCCCTAAAATAGAACAGAAGTAACTTACATATTTACGAGTAATGGAAATTAATTGTAGTGAGCTAGTCTTGATACTGATACAACCAAATTGTTGACAAAATCATTGTAATTGATGTCATTAACCTGAATTATGTTATTCTCTACAGGTTTCTTCCCCCAACTGCAGACAAGGAGGCTGTTACAGAAGCTTTAACAGGTTTTTTCTTTTTTGCATGAGTGAAGCTGTTATTCTAACTTCCCAACTTTGCATTTTGTGCATGTTAAGTGTTTTATATAGCATCTACTTATGTATAGGTGTCTTCCGAGATGCTGTTGAAAAAGGAGTTCGCAATATAAGTTTTGGAGACCTCTTGGGGAACTTGGGAACCACCATGTAAAGTATTCTTGCAACTTTTGTATTGATAATATATGTACTTTTGGTGTGTAACATGCCATGATACCAAGAGAATACTTTTATGGCATTTAGAGTCTCTCCCCTATGTTGTAGCATAGGATAAAATTGTTGAGTAAATCATCAAGTTGGTGAAAAAAGGTCTGGATGCAGTTATTTGGAAATCCTAAATAAAATTTTTATCCATGAGACTAAAAAGAAGAAAATAAAAACTGCACATCATCAGAGTTGTAGACATCTAAGAGCTTTATCATTAGACAAGGGTAGCATGTGTTCTACATATCAGTTTTTGGAATGCATAATTTGTCTGCAAGACTATAAAATTCTGTTTTGAGTTCCATTTTAAATTGAAGTCATACTTACCCATATTTTCTAATTTGAGTATTATTATTTTCTTTATTTCCTTATTAGTTGCAATCTCAGTGCTACTATCTTTATATTAATGAGTTCAATAAATACTCTTTATATACTCAATATTGAATATCAGACTCCTTATTGCTACTATTCTTGATGTTTTCAAAAAGGTTTACTCTTCATTTCATTCTATTCTGAATTGTGTGTCTTATTATCTGAAGTATTGGGGAAGATCTTATAGTTTGAGGGATTAATCTCTTGTCAATTCTGTAATGTCCTGAGAACTGCTTCAATTTTTACAGGGACCTTTTTAGCTATCTGATATCACCTGCTTTAATCTTTGCATTTAGTTGAGAAAGGCTGCATTTCCCTACCGTATTGTTTTGCAACCATATTATGGCTGTTACCTGTCTAGAATATTTTGTTTCAAAAATGCTTATACGTTGTATGCTTTACTTGTTTGTACCCGAGCTGATTGAGTGAGTACCGTACAACACTCATGCAGTTGTCTGAAGTTATGTGCATGAAGGGTTGAAACTCTTATTAGCAACTAATTAAACAAATCTTTTCCAAATGGGGTATTGATATAATGTTTTCTGTTTGCAGGTACAAATTCAAATTTCAAATTCCTTCATATTTTTCTCTTGTCATCCGCAGGTAGTCATACTACTGTATTCTGTGATCCTCTACCATTTGATTAGAGTTCTCAATTCTAAGTTTATTCCTCATTTGTAGAAACACCAATATTGCCTGCCTAATACACTCCTTTTCTTGGATCTTAGTCTTGCTGTCTTGGAAGGCATTGCTATCAGTTTTGACCCAAATTACAAAGTTTTGAGTAGTACATACCCTTGGATAGCTAGAAAAGTACTAAGTGATAGCTCACCTAAGCTGAAGTCTTCATTACAAGCTCTTCTTTATGAGGTAAATGTCCAGAACTTTTCTACGTTGTCAGATATAATGAAAGTGTTATTATGTTTCTGTGCTAAGGCATCTCAAAATTCCCACTTCCTTTTCAGAAAGGAGTTTTCAGAATTGATCGTCTGGAATCTCTACTTTCAGAGGTGGGTTTTGTATTTTTCTCTTTAACCTCTTGTTTCTGTCTGTTTAACTTTTTTTCATCTTTGTTTTTTAATGGTATGTTTGTTTCTATCTCTATGTATATAAGATTCAATAATATTATATGCTGATACATACTGTAAATAACTGAGATGTTCCATCAGAAAGATGGTAGATATTTTTTGGATGCTTATTTGGCAAGGGCTTCTCATCTTCTATCAGAAGGATGCCTGCTATTACTTTTCAATAAGATTAGGGTGCACTTAACTGAATATCACCATGCTTTGATCTAATAAAATTTCTTTTTCTTTTCTTGTCAAATAATGATAATAATTGATGCATTCCTAAGTTACCTTCACGTCTTTTTTGCTAGCAATTACTAGACCTGATACTGGCCAGGGCTTGGCCTTACTATCAGGATTATATACTGTCACAAGGAATCTTAATCTTGTTTGGAAGTATCCAACTATGCACCTTTGCCAGCATTGGATGATAAACATCTATAGGTCTCCCCGCCCAATGTAAATGGCCCTCCCCCCGCATGCAAAATTTTTTCTTCAAAAAAAAAAAAATCTATTATGTTTATTCTGGACTGAGGTTAATCTTGGTGGAATCAAGATTAAATGTTAAAATTTCAGTCTAACTCGACCTTGGTGTAACTGTCAATCACCTCTTTGCTGTTGTACAGACTTAAGTTCATGGATCCTGACATTTCAGTTTTCATGAAATAATCTATATTCCTAAGACCAATGATTTTGTGGCAGTCCTTGCGTGCCCGCACAGAAAGGGCCTTGATCAAAAGACAAATCGAAGACATTGGTTCCAGAGTTGCTATCAAGGAAATGCTTTCCTTCACCTTAACTGAGAAGGTTCTCTTTTTCTTTTAACCTTGCGTTGTTTTTTCTTTTAACCTTACAGGAGTGAATTCTTAATATTCAATCTTAAATGTTAACAGGGTGCTTTTGTGAGGGAAATTCTTCTTCAAGAAGTTGCAAAAGTAAGTCATTTACTGTTTGTTTCTATACTGTGTTGGATCCCTTCTAGTGAGTTGAGCCCACTAAACTCTAGGACCTAGAGCCTAGACCCAAGAACTGAGCCCGCCCCATAGACAGTTGGGCGAACTAGAATCATGGGCCCTCTGGGTTATCCTACAAGTCCCCCCTCTCAATCTCTATAAATAGTACTCTAGCCCTCTAAAACCTAGTTTAAGACCTTATTGATATGTTCTAGTGTTTGGTGAGCTGCAAGATGGCCATTGAACCACCAAAAATTTGAATATACTAGTAACTAACAATCCCGGTTTAGCTACCAACAACTTAAGTCAAAAAATGAACTATTGGAGGCAAAGGCATAATTTTGATGGAAAAATTATTATCAGCTATGTGAAAGAAAGTTCTGCTGCCAAAAGTCTAGATACTGATGCTACTAGCTTGTTGCTGGTAACTTTGGCTATCCAAACTTGGGGGATGAAGGTTTTGCAGCCTGCTTTTGGCCATTCCTTGTAGCTGAATATATTGGATTGAAGCTCCGCAAAACTCTAAAAATGTGATAAGTTTGGCACTTGGGAAGCTATAAAAAATCTTTCAAATGACATTAAATCCTTTTAAAAAAATGTTC
Source organism: Croton setiger (assembly GCA_948099555.1). Classification (NCBI taxonomy): domain Eukaryota; kingdom Viridiplantae; phylum Streptophyta; class Magnoliopsida; order Malpighiales; family Euphorbiaceae; genus Croton; species Croton setiger. Next base: position 32,763 of record CANUEY010489944.1, on the reverse strand, counting down.
ATATAAATTCTGAATTTCAGGAGGTTTGATTCCTTTTCAACATTCAAAATCAAAAGACCCTGTCAAAAGCATCGCATGTTTTTAAAAATTTCATAAAATAAGTTCCCCTTTTTACGTGATTGTCTTTGAGAATGATTTAGGGTCATAAATAAATCATATAACTGTAACAGAGCTGAGCCTATTCAATTGATTAAAGGGCAGTGGACCTGAAAAGTCATAAAGAAAAATATAAAAAAAACATTGCTAGTCTATGGGGTATAAGCAGCCGGTTTCAGCTGTTGTTCCCCTCCCAAGGGAAGGTTCTTACGCGTCACTTTGGTGCCCAATAAGCCTGATTTTACAAACACTTGATGGAAATGATTTGTAGTTTACAGTGTTTTGCAATTATCAAAACTCAGTAAACACATTCTGCATCTGTGACTCAATGTGAATATAGTTGACTCTTATGTTTTGTTTATGCTTCTCCTGAGTTAAAAAGGCTAATATGACCGAAATATTATCAGCTCCAAGCAGTTGCTGAGTTTATCACTTCTATTTATTTTTTTCTAATCCCTTCAATGGGTTGAAGCAGTCTTTAGCATGAAAGATGGCCAATTCACACATACTTCAGTCAATTGGTTTTAGACTTGTAGTTGGCTTTGATTTGTCAAACTGTGTTTTGAAATGTCAAATGCATGCAGGGTCTGGATGCTCTTGGACTGGCAACACTTAATTCTTTTACTTCCTTGGCACCAAGCTTACTTTTTGCTGCTCCCTCTTCATCTTCAATGACCGAGGAAGATATTAACAACTTGAGAACCTTGCGTCGCCTTATGCTACTATTGTCCGGATCTCAAAAGGATGGCAGTTCCATCGCAGTGAGTGATTTTTGTGATTGTCATTGTGATATTGGTATATAGTGTTGCATAAATCAAAAGCTAGAAATTATAGCATTCTTACTAAAGCTTGTTGACAAAGAAACTCTTTGGAACTTTATAAATCATGGTGACATTGAATGACATTGTGGAACTTCGAATAAGTTACAGTAGCAGGTTTGGCACTACAGGATAATTGTCATTGTTTCACCATTCCGTGTTGACAAACAATATTTGACTGAGACCCAATATGCATTTTAAGATATTTTTGTTCAAGGAACCTATTCCTAGTACTTTTAAGAACAATCTTATTCTGTTACGATAATCTGAAAACTTGTTTAAATTTTACTATAGCTTATATTATATTACTGATGTTAGCTGGAACTTGCATGTAGAAATTGAGTGGGAAGCATCCATACAAGAATCAGATTACATACTTGGAGGAAGTATCTGGTTTTTATCAACTTGAATCAGTTCAAAATATACTGCCTATGCTTTCTGTCATTCCTGAGGTAAGCTTATATGTTCATCTCATGCATTCTTGCATAAACACTAGCCTATGCACGCTTGCACACGGGTCCATATTATTATTTTTTTTTCTTTTCCCCCTTTTGATGCATCGGAAATTATCGAAGGGGATTGAGGCTTCTAGGATTAGCAAGTGGACGATACAGATATATCCATATTGAGAAATAATGTCTGGGGCCCAAGTCTAAAACTTGTATGAGATCACGTGTCCCCACAAATGCATATGCACAGGCATCCATTCTATTCACAGTTGGGCAACTGTGATAATTCTATTGCCTTTCCATTTGAAATTTGGATAATATATTCGATTCCTCCAAAGGGTAAAATTACTGCTTACATCTTATCAAATATATTGCAGCTTCCATCACAGCAGCAGCAGTTGCTACTTCTTTTACCAGGTGATATTGCCACAAGGTTGGTTTCCCGTGCCATTGCTAGGACTATGAGGAGGATTTTTCTTTGATGTGAATTTGGCTTCAAGATAAGCGTAAATTGTGTTGGGGAATAAGCAATTAAAGCCAATATATTGCTTACATTAAAAAGAGGGCAGGAAAGAAGCTTGGAGGATGGATGATTTCCTTTTTTTTTTTAAATACAAAACTACAAATTACTTGAAAATTGGCAAAAAAACTTTGCATTGTTGAATTCTTCCGCAAACGGCAATTAATAATTTATTTATATTATTTTAATGAATTACGTTTTATTGTCGTATTATTGAAGAGCAAACTAGGAAGAAGATGCGAAAATGTTAAAAACTACCAACTTGCAATTTGCAGAAAAAAATAAGTAAATAAATTGAAAGGCTCAGGGAAATGTTGGGATGGAGTTGTTTTTGGCCTGTAGATAGTTACAAAGTTGTAGGAGCACCTGCAAGAATCAAGCCACGAATATGAATAGCAGCAGATTTGGAGTAGTAATGAGAATATATAATTCTTGAAAGTCAAATCAAACCTCAAATGCAATATCAGCTGGTTTCAGATAAGACGCATCCTCAACGCCTAGGATGTCGGCGAGATCTTCAATAAAAACAAATTAATCGTTTGTGAATTATCTTGCAACGAGCTTAGTAGTTCCTATATTTTGTAGGTCTAAATTTGTTTGGTTACGTAAATAATGATGAACAATTTAAAAATTCAAAACGTTTGATACCGGAAATGGAAATGGTAACATCCGCATCAGAGTATGCCTCTCGTCGATTTTCCAGAAGAGTGGAAAGTCTGCGAAAAGCCTACATTACAAGGAAGGAAGGATGTCCAATACTATTACTAACATATAATAATGATGCTACATGAAGTGATATGAAAAGGAAAGGACCTTTGTGTAAGAATCCCCAGTGACAGTCCCAGAATCAAAATCCAGCATAGGACGAGAATCCGTCCCTTCTGCAACAATTCTCTTTGCTAATATCTCCAACGGTACATCTAAGAATACACTTATTCCTTGCCTCATATATTCCCTAATTATTTTACGTTGTTAACTTAAATAATCAATATTAAGAAAACAAAACATCTAATATTAATTTGTTGATACCGGTTTACTGGTCGGACGACAGCACCACCACCTGTAGCTACAACTTGCTGTGGAACCAAACACAGCTTTTGCAATGCTTCACTCTGTATTTATTAGTATAATTATTCATTTAAGATCCTTTGAGACAGATAAATAAATAAATAAAATGTGAAGAAAAAGGAAACCTCAAAATCTCTGAAGAAATTCTCTCCATGCTTCTGAAATATATGAGCCACACTGACACCACCAACCGTGTGCTCTACATATTTGTCACTGCAACCAAAACCATTACATTAACATGTGGAATGTATCTAAAAGATAATGTAATAAGAAAAACTAATTAACCTGTCAACAAAAGTATAAGCAAGTGCTTCGGCTAGAATGTTGCCCACCGTTGTTTTTCCACATCCCATCATTCCTAGATTTGACCATTTTTGTAATCAACCATTGACACTTGGGGAGGAATAAAATATATATATTCTATTTTGGAAAGCTTTAAGATTTTTATGGATAATGATTAGACTTTTTTCTTAATCTGACATGACATGCAGAATTTTCTTTATTTAAATTAAAATAAAAACCAAACCAACCAACGAGAAACAAACTGCATCCATTTAAGTATAAGCTGACTTCTTCCCCTTTCATCTGCGCCCAAACAAAATAGAAAAATATTAAATACATTCCACTTCTCATCTATTTAGAAAAGGGGAGGAAAACTTATCTTTTAAGACAAACTTAAATCAAATTTTATTATTCTGTCCCTCATATTTGGTCAATCTTACAATTAAGTCGTTCAATTTTGATATAATTATTATAAAATCCTTAACCTTTGTCATTATTACAGTATATTATCATTTAGAATATTCTAGTAATATTGCTCAAAAACTGAGTAGAATAACGAATATAGTGTACATAGTTAGTTAAAAATAGGATGTGTTTAATTCGAAAATTATTCGGTTCAAGTTTAATTCGTTATTTTAAGCAAAAAAGGTCAACGTTAAATATTTGTGTTTTAAACCTTTGATACCATTTTTTACCGTTTAAAAGGGCAGTTACTTAAGGTGACGGAAAAATATGTTTAAAACGACAAAAATTTGGATTCGCGTTTAAAACGCATTTTTACCAACAGAGATAGTATAATAGTGCTAAAGGTTCAGATATTTTAGAATTGAATAATTGTAATATTAACCAAAAAAAAGATACAAAATCATATATTTTCCTTGTTTTTAATATGCTCATGCATGAATCAATATACGGTTTATGATTAATGTTTTGATACCAACAGTTTTATATATAAACTAAATATTGATATTTTTTCTAAATAAAAATTTCCCTATTTAGATCAAACACCAAAATTTGAAACTTTCTTAAGATAGAAAAGATTGCATGCAAATATAGAAATTTTCTCCAAAAAAAAAAAAAAATGGAATACCAAATGGAAAGAGTAGTATATAAATCATTATTAAGAAACATATATACAAGTGATGATCTCTATCTCCTACCTTTAACACCCATTTCTCGTCATGAGCATAGAGATACTCTGACCGCAGGCCAGGATCTACAAAAAAGAAAAAAAACCTTAAATAATATCAGGAAAAAATAAAAATAAAGCAGTTTCAGTTTAAACAAAAGGATAAAAAGGTGATTGGGTTGAAAATAAAAAGAACCAAATAAACAACTTATTGAGAAAAAGAGGAGAAAATGTAATGTTTAATGACGTTGTTCCTTTATTTGAATTGCATGGCTCGTAACTTGTAATATACTTACAAGAAACTAAAAGATGAATGCATGTTTGGTTGCTCAGAAAAGAAATAATGGTGATGATAATATTCATACCAGAAGAGGAAGCAGAGCAGGAAAATAAAGTAGAGTTAGAAAGAGAAGAGCGCATGATGAACACACCACAATGAGAGGTGAGAAGGATTGATAAGAAACCATATTTCATGTATTAAATTATCCTTTTTATCAAAGTAAATTTTTAGTGAGATTGAATTGACATGTTTTACTGTGATTGGAAGGACAAATTCATGACTTTTCTATGGATAATTTACATCTCCAAAGTAATAAATTCTAATTTCTAAATCAACAATAAGAATTATTTTGTAATATGCACCCACTATTTTACATCTCTACAACATAGTATTAACAAAAAAAAAACATCATTTTTCTCAAAAGGAATATTGCACACAAATTGACGTAACCACTTAAAGAAATTTAGCGAGTAGTGAAATAGTTTTGAAGTGATATATATCAGCTACCTTTATGTTTGGACTATTTAATCACTAATAGCACGTGGGATAAAACATGTGGTAATATGTGTGTATGCAATAATCTGTTTTGTCGGTGTGCAAGATGCTTGTAAATTTGCTGTTAAAAGTGCCTGTAAATTTGTAAAAATGATATGATTACCTTCAACTTAATTAATTCATTCTCATTTAATTAATATGTAGGAAATTACAATTTTACAATTTTAATAAAAATTAAAAAAAAATAAAAGAAAACGGGGAACGAAAACAAAGCGAACCGAATGTAAAAGAGAGTAAAACATAGTGTTTCATTTATTTATTTTACTGCTAATTGTAATTTAAGGGATAAAACATAATGAACATAATGAAATGAAAAAAGGGATAAAACACATAAGTAAAGACACGGTTATTCATAAAATATTGCGGCTTGTCTGTCGGGTGAAATGAGGATCAAGAAATTCAAAGTCCAATAGGAAACAGAAAAAAGATTGACACAAAAATACCCAACTCCGAAGCTAAACACAAAATTGCTTTTCCTTTTTCTAAACGTTTCACATATGCTAAATGCTAATGAATGTTACAAGGATGAAGGATGGTATACTGCTTTTGCATTTCACATCCCAAACTATCATTTTACATAATGAGAGATTAATCAATAGCAGGCACTTTCTTTTCTTCTTAATACAAAGGAGCCCTGCTACGATGGTTGTATCTGATCTCGTCTAAGTGCTTGCTGGAGCTGTATAACTTGCTGTCTCTGTTCTGGTGGCAATGAATTCAATTGCTCCTGTGTTAGGCTCAGCACTTGCTGCAGTAATACAGACTCTACATCTTGGGGAAGCTGTGGCTGCACAAGGGAAACAACGTAAACATTTCAAAGAACAAAACCCAAATGCGAGCTTGTTTTAGGGTTTTGAGATCCATTTAAGGCACTAAATCATTTCAGTATAATCAATCATGTTTAGACCTGATTAATCAGATTCAGGTAGCAACACATTCACTCTGGGTACTCTGAATCTCTCCCATTGTACAATCTTAACAGAGAACTCCACACAAGTTTAAATGACCACAGCTTCAACATTTACATTTAGGTAAAAAATAGTCTCTCAATTTATGGAATGTTATTGTATGCTTTCAAAGCAGTGCCCACCATTGAAAAGAGACTTGAAATTTCATTGGATTTTTAAATCTAATTATTGGCAACTTTAACTCTATATATGTACCCTTGGAAAGGTACAGTATTGTTATATTTTAAATTAAAAAGAAATTTCTTTATTTTTTATCATTTTGGATTGTCTTTATTTTTGTGTTAAAATACCTCCACAAAAACAAAGTTCTCTATATTTGTTTTCACTTTCTAGTGGGTTATGCAGAGAAATTTTTGGCTCCGACACTATAAACTCAACAATTCATGCTCTTCTTGTATCTGCCAATATTGTATACAATAATCCCTCAAAAGATGATCATTTGCTTTTTGATATATCCAACTGGCAAATGGATATACTGGAAAATAGAAGTGAATGGTTGTTGTGTTACCTGAGAAACTTGTTTTTCAGAATATTGCAACTCCTCTGCCTTGGGAAGTGGATTTGCAGGCTGCGTTAATGATTGAGACGGTCCACAACCAGAAGCATTAGACGCATTAAGAGGCCCAGATAAGAAAGATTTATTCCTTCCATCATCAACTTTTAGCATCTTTGCAGAACGGCTTGCTGGTTCTTTATAATCATTAACGACATTTGTTTTCTTATTTCGGTGAATCCTAGCTGTATCATCAAGAGCTTGGATTGATCTGTCGGCATCATTCGCTACTGCATCTGACAAGCCTGATGATATTGGGGGGCCAGGCTGTTATAAAGTACATTAGATATCAACATAAACAATTAATTCATAAAAATGTACCAACACTTAAATAAACATTTACTTGCATTTATAAATAATATATATATATAAGTCAAAACTCACTATTCTCCTATTTGATAAAAAAAGAAGGGGAAGGAGGAAAATTACAAAGGCATTGGCAAAGTTTTGGTACTAAATGTGGAAAAAATTCAGAACAGAAAACAGCTAAGCAAAACATGAACCGTCAGTAGGTGCTCAATGTGGAGGGTTGTGGAGGGTGGGGCTTGCTCCATAACAAAGCATGCATCTCTGGTACTTATTATCAATACTGTATAATATAAATACATAACATAAGGCATTAGTTTTGGTACCTGAAATGCAACATCAGATGGAGGATGAGACAAAACAGATGATTTTATTGATGTATTTTGAAGGACCCTCTGAGAGGTTTGCCCAAAATTGGCAGTTCCAACCTGTTTCCCCGAGTGTTGTAGCAATGAAGGTCGCACTTGCTGGTTTAAATATGGCAAATTTGACACCTGAATTTGTGGTCTGACAGAGGGATGTACAGGAGGAAGTGAAGGAACTCCAGATTGGCCTAGTGTGGCTTGTTGAGAAACACTGCTATTGGCATGTTGTGGAAACTGAGTTCGAGGCTGCATAGGTTGTGTCCGTGCTGAAAATTGGTTCTGAACCAAAGAAGTTTGAGGCATAACAGAGAATTGACTTTCTTGCATTTTAGGAACCAAACCAGGTTGCATCCTCTGCACAAGAGGTGGCACACCAGGAAGAGATTGAATTGCAGACTGCTTGCCCAGCTGAGTATCTTGTGAAGAATGAAGTGCGGGTTGCCCCAGAGGTTGCCGAATATTAGGCATTTGCAACTGAAAAATTGAGAGGTTTTAGTTTGTTTCATAGTTGATAGCTAATGCCTGAAGAAAATTATCTTTGGAGGTATTGAAACATACCACTTGAGGGGTCACCATTCCTAGCATTATCTGTGCCTGCAGGAAATTTACAAGATTAGTGATACCAATCAGTACAAGTTTGCAAAAGTTACAATTCATCTCAGGATAAAATTACAAGAAAATGAGATCACAGACACATAATTGCAAATGTAGTTAAACTCCAACAAGTAAACTGCTTCCTGTAGAAGATGAGGGGATTATGCCCCCAATGTCAAAAGTTTATTTAAGAAAAATACATATGTGCAATGTCAAGCCAATTTCTGCTATGAACAGATACATCATAGCCACCAAGTTCCTTCAAAATAACAAACATCAGAAAAGATGATGCATTGGAAAAGTTTGGGAGGATGAAATCACCACAATTAGGGTTAGGATAGGGTGATTTAAGTTAGAAAAATAATAGACTTCATAAAGAAAACCAAACAACATACCAGAATTTAAAATTCTGAACTATCCTGATAGAATGAACTAAAAGACATTACATAAGCCTGCTGTCTTATATCCTAATACTAAATTGAAAAGTATTGCTGAGTAGTATAATTTACTTGAGAGGAATCCTAAATAGAGAAGAAAACTGAATTGTAACAAAAATAAACTTCCTACACAATTAAAGAAACTTCATAGGAATCCTAAATAATAAGAAAAACTTAATAAATTTCCCAAACAGCTGAATGCTCCTGCATCATTCTCCTTGGGCCGAAAATAACTCAGCTCTGAAGACTAAAATGTTTCTTCAAATTCAGCTCACGCTTCGTCTCAAGTTCTCTATGTAACCTTTTGAAGCCTTCTCCCTAGTTGTTTAACCTTATATCTATAAATAAACTCATCATATGCTATAAAAAACTTGTTGTACTAACGATCTCTTCCCAAATTCTGAAATCTTTATATAAATACAACATATGAACCTTCACATGATCCCATCAGCTTTATATTTCTTGTTATTTGATTGATTGGGATAGAAGACTACCCATAGTTTTAATATTTGCAAATTCATCTTGCCAAGGTTGTAACACTAAGTTTCTATTATTCCCATCTTTGTGTGAATCAAAGTTGTTGAACTGATCCACAAAAATTTTACCCTTTCATGTCAAGTTGCTTTTGGCTGTCAAATTCAACTCCTCATTCTCTTTTATTGCCACAATATTCTCCAACCTACCATCAAGAATAACATCACATCTAATTTGGCTCGATTTTTCCTTTTCTTGCTTTATAAAATGAAGAACACGTTGGTCCAAAAGTGTTTCTAAATGGACATGAAACAAATAGATCTTTTCCTCTTCATCAAAATAATTTTCATAAACCAGTACTTCTGGTATCTACATTCGGGCTCCCACAGGTTCTTGACTCTACTAGGCTTGTACAACCTAGGTCAATTCCTCAATATTCTCCACATCTCAGTCAACTCCTTTTGTTGCTATAGATTGCCTCTACCTTGAATTCTGCTTCTATTATACATGATGTAGAAAAAGTTTAGAAATAAAATCACAACAATAAGGACTAGGATAGGAGAATTTGGGCTGGAAAAAATAGGTTTTGTAAAGAAAACCACTCAGTAGAGCAGAATTTAAATTTCTGAACCGTCTAGAATAAAACTAAAACTCGACACATAATAAGCTTGCTGTCCTATATCCTAATGTTAAACTGAAAAGCATTTGTAATCTTAGTATATCCTAAATAACTGAAAACTAAAAGAAAACCTCCTAAGCAATTAAAGATACTCCATAGGAATCATAAAAAAATAAGGAAAACTTAATAAACTTCCCAAACAGTTAGGATGATTCTGCAACATCTAATTTCCATAATTAATCAACATTTCCAATACTGAAATGAAATATAATAACAGGGTCTCTATTTATTGGAATGTGAATAATGGAGGAGTACCTGAAAAAGAGCTTTTGGCAACTGGGGCTTAGCAAGCAATAGCTGGCGAGCTTGCTCTTTGTTTTTTGTGACCATTGCCTTAGAAAAACAGGTGCAGCAAATATATCACCGACAACACAGTCCATGAAAGCAGATTCACTATAAGCTTTAGTTAAACGCATACCTTGAGCTCAGACATGACATCATTCAATTGACTCCTAGACATTTTGGCCAAATGAAGAGTTAATGGATCACTAGCTAATGCTGACTGACTCTGTAAACCATTTTGATTTGACTGCACGACAGTCTGAGCACCACCTAAAGCTCCCGCCATAACAGTTGCAGCAGTTATAGCTATGTGGAGACCAATTGGCTGGTGCTGGGAAGAGTCCCCGAGGATTGCTGAACCCCCAACTTGTTTCTGAGGATCTGATATGTACAAATATGAAAGAAATGTTACTGGCTTTATTTATTTGAAAAAGATAGCAAAATAAATATTGGATGACAACTAACCAACATTTGCAGCCAGTCCAGGTCCCCCACGACCCTGCAAGATAATTATTAGTTATCCCTAACTTTGCATTTTGAACTTATGATTAAAACTGGAATTAGAACAACCAAAATCAGAGCTGAAAAATGCGGCAATGACATGAAGTTAAAACACATATATAGGTATTGTAGATATTATTAGTTAATAATTGTTCAAATTTATGGCGTACAATATACATTAATTATAGCCAAACTGAATATATTGATTAAATTGGAAAGACATTAATTATAGCTAAAGTAAGCAAGCAAGTATGCTCATACTCAAGCTCAGTTATGTAAAGCTCTTAATGTGGTCAATAAACACATTACACATCAAATGTCCATTGATACTTGTACTATAACTATGCATCATTCATGATCACTACAGATCCTGGCAAACCAGCAATTCAATCCTTCTCTCTCTCTCTCTTTTTTTTTTTTTTACTTTCACCTCATACACAGCTCATTGTTCAGTTCTCCATAATCATTGGATCATGTTTTAGAAGTTTTGTACCTTCATCCACTCTGTCCTAGTGGTGTTCTTTCACATACGATAGAACAGCATCTCCAATCCCAATTTTTAACATCCTTTGAGAAGAATACTTAAAGATGTGATATCGGAAGAAATATACTACTTCATATTCAATTATTGCACTGAACCTAATAATCAATGACATCACAAGCTCCCTTTCACATTGGTCATAATTTAGCCCAGTTTCAATACCAACAACAATGCAATAAATCAAGATGCATCATAAATGATAAACAGTGTGAAAAAATATAGCTATCAAAGTAATTTCTGAGTCGAGTCTTCTAGAATGAAAATTTTCAGGTCATCAGACACTGAATGAAAACAATTCAAAATTCGAAAAAAATAAATCAGTCTGAATGACCAATCTGATCATATAGCTCTCATCTAGCTACTTGATCATTTTCAGGAAAGTATTGCTTTTCATAAAACTTCATCACCATCCTGCTTCAAGCTTAGGCATCTAAAACAATTTTTTTCTTCTAAAAGAGCAGAATTTCCTCTAACTCTAGAAATTCTGGTTTAATCTTACCTATTAATGGCAGTTACTTCCAGCAAATATAAGATAAAGTAAATAAATTATAGAACACCCAAGTAACCTATAATACAAAACAGGTTCAAATCTCCAATATGAACATGTATTTCAAACAAACCCCAAAGAAAATTATCACAAATAAGATAATCGATGTCTTGTACTTGTTTTGAGACTATAACACAAGCATCAATCTGTAATTTAGTACAATTTGATTCCACTACTATTATAAACCTTCCTATATATCAAAATGGTATCTTGGTTCCAAGTACTATAAGTAACAAACGTGCAGAGATACTGTAATCTCTGAAGAATAAACAACATAAATAGAACTTGTACTATTCATGTTGGGTATAAAGGCTGTGTTTTTTAGGAGATGATTTCTCGGCTAAGTGGTAATGGCAGAAACATGATATTCAGAAAGTTAAGAAAGATCCATACAAGCAACATGTTACATTTTTATGTACCATTCATGCCAACAGCTAAATGATTGAGAGCTTCAACGTGCTCATTTTTTAAGGGATAAAATTGGTAGAATTTGGTGAGACACGTGGATTTAGAAACTCATATTTCATAATAAAAGTCAACATTCAAATTGACTTGGTATGCATAAATCTATTGAACCATGTCTCCATATCATGACACCATTTAAAGCGAAGTTTGAGTTTCCATGCCTATCAAATGAAGCTCTCATAATATTAGGAAACACACTGTAAAAACCTAAAAGCTCCAACATCGGTTAATTAGGGTAAACAGATCCTATACAACCACTCTCAATCTTGTAAAGGTAACACAATGACTACTATTGTTTGTGCCTAGGCACCCTATGATCAACACACATCTAGCACCCAGGTACAGCAATAACCCATGCAATTGAACTAAGGTCTTTTGCTATAGCTTTGACAATCATAATACCCAGACTAAATACAATTCAAATTTTATCATCAGAAAGTAAGGCAAGAATATCTCATTGACATGATTTCAACAAACATGAAAACACAAAGGAAAATTAATCTATAAAGCCAGGCCATACAGTTACTAGTAAGGTCATCATATTCAACCCCATGCCCTTCTCCCAAGAACCATCAGAAGAAGGTCAGCTATTAAAACGAATTGATACCTGTTCTCGGTTTCTGTCAGCATTTTTGTCATTTTCAGCAAAATCAACTCGTAGTTGCCTGCCATTGATCTCATAACCCTGGAGATTACGACGAGCACTTAGAGCTGTCTCTTCATCCTTATATTCACAGAAACCATAACCTTTTGGCTTCCCAGTTTCTCTATCAATGACCAACCTGAAACAAAGGGAATACAGATAATTTTGCAAATATTAACTCCAAGGAACGAAACATAAGAAAATGAAAATACCAGCAAATCAATTTTTCCTCAAAAACAAACCATAGTTTTATGAACCAATGATAAACTGCATTGCTTGTCTAATTATCATGTTTTTTCTTATAGATTGACTATAATCTTGCCAAGAAGTATGCCTAATACGAATTTCAAAAACTAGCCACAGTAATTAAACAATGAGCCAAAGAGTGCTCAAAGAAGTTACACTTTGCCCCATAAAAAGGAGATCATTATGTCTTCATCTTATAGACAAATCTGCAAGTAATAATATTAATATCATCATTGCCAACACTGGTCCACCAAACAAATTTATTTTCCTCTAAAAAATTGTGCAAACCAGCCGCATATTTGTTTCAATATCAGTTCATCTAGCCATATACTCATTTTAGTAACTTAAATACTACAACAGAATCCTCCTAGCTTGGCAAAACCCAACAGGAAACTAAGAAACCACTGTACCCTCATTTTTTTTTTTTCTCTTTTTTTGAACTTCTCTTACCCCATGTTTTTCAGGTTAATGATTAAAAACCAAATACATCTTCATTTTTTTAAGCTCCAACTCCTAGAGGAGGTCAAAATCATCCCGATTTTGTCAAAGAAAGTTTAAATTAGGAACTGTTCAGACCCAGCAACCCTGTGAGGTGTTGCATATTTTGGGACATTTGACTTCAAGGGTAACACCAAATTTTAGCATTAACAGACATGCTTTTCACTTAACCAGTATTTCTCACTGCAATCATCTACAAATCTACAAGCTCTCTTAGAAGTAATACTCCTAGGCACAAGATGCCAACATGCAGCAGGAATAACCATAGCCAAATGATTTATATCAGTTTTAGTCATCACCGAGATAAGTATTTCTACTTTCTATTACATATATTGCAACTTTTAATAAAATAATTAATGGAAACTTGTTCCTCCTAGTTTAGCAATTAAACACCAAACTAGAATAAGCAAATTGCTATCCCATAATTGGTCACTCAAGATGCTTTCCAATTTTGATCTCTCCACTTCTTCTTTGATTATTTTACCCAAAAATTGCATGCCAAAAGTGGGACAAACACCTCCTATTTCAAAAAAAAGAATTCTTGAGCAAATTGGATGCTTAGCGCAAAAACCCAGCTAATATTAGGTTGCATTAAGATTGAAATTGACGATGAGAACCAAAAGACTAAAAAGAAGAAGGAAAAAAAAAAAGAAGTTTTGAAATACTGCAACCTTTAAGCCGCATGAAGAGAAGACAGCTTGAATTGCATATCCAATTGTCTTATTCTAAGACAACCACTGGAAATAAGGACTATTTTTAGCATCGAGAATTAAAGACAAATATACTGACCTGAAAGACACCACAGGCCCAACTTCTCTGCAGATTTCTATAAGCTGTTCTTCAGTTGCATCATACGGTATATTCCCGACTGTTGTAACAGGTAAAACAAAAAAAAAAAAAAAAAATTAAACAACGAACATTAAATCTCCAAATAAAAATTGGTAGGCCCAAAACATTCGATACAAGTGATTAATTGATAACTAAGATTAACATACCAAATACGCAGCGGTGCTGAGAAGTCGAAGCCATGAATTCTAACAAGAGGAGAAGAAGGTGAAGCCAAGCTTCATCTTCTTCATTCTCCACACAACTTCTCCTCTTTATTGCTTTCTCTGCAACATAGGTGTATGGAATTGAAATTATAATATTGAAAGGGGCAACAGCAGAATGTTGAAGAGAGAACGTTAATTAGAGATTGAAAGGAAAGGAGACGACATTACCTAGTATGGCAAGCAATTTTAGATTCACTTATTTCAATTCCAATTCCAATCTTGGCGTTTGACTGTTTAAAGTAACAACTGGCACGTGTACACGCGCGATGCATGTATATAAAGCTCAGGATTCCCAACCTTAAAACTCAAATGATGGAATTGAGACTTTCTTTCCACTTGTTAATTCAAAAGGCACAATTCAAGATTTGTAGCCTTAATTCCATCAAAAGCCCAGTATGGTTAATCTTAAATTCAGCTCGTTCTTGAATATATTTTTATCAAGTCGATTCTCAAATAAGTTATGAATAGATAAACAAATAAGTATAAATTATGATAAATATTTTTTTTGTTGCTGAATCTTTCTTTTTTCCCCCTTTTTTCGTTCTACTAAACATTGCATGGTTAAGCTACTTAAAAGCAAGAAAATGACATCAAATGATTTTTTGACAAGAAAGGTTGTGGGTCCATCGCGTTTCCAATGTAATCAAAAGATACAAACAAAAGGATGGTCAAGAAAAATTTTCCAGCTTTTGGATTGGGAATTTATTATTTCTTCTTATTTTCTTGGATTTGATTTTCAGCTTTCCAGAATAGATGATGAAAATGGGTTGAATACACTATAGATGAGGCACTAGTTTCAGTTGGGTTAGGGAAATTTCAAGCTCTTGTGTTTCTTTATGCTGGATTTGGGTTATTTGCAGAAGCTATGGAAATTATGATTCTTTCTTTTGTTGGAGTTGCTATTGAGGCAGATTGAGGAATCTCCTCAGCCCAACAGAGCTTGTTAACAAGTGTTGTGTTTGTTGGTATGGTAATTGGAGCTTATACATGGGGAATCGTATGTGATAACTATGGAAGAAGGTGAATATATTGACCTTATCAGTTTCCTTTATTTTTTGTTTAATTGATTTGCTTCTTTTATATATATGGACTGATTTATGTTTTATCTTGTTTCAGGAAGGGGATTCTAGGCTCAATTGTAATAACTGGTGGAGCAGGATTATTAAGTACTTTCTCTCCAAATTATATATCATTGTGATTCTTCGATCTTTGGTTGGTTTTGGCCTGGTTGGTAGACCTGTTTTCACTTCTTGGTTTCTAGAGTTCATTCCTACTTCAAATAGAGGAATGTGGATGGTTGTTTTCTCAGCTTTCTGGACATTTGGAACAATTTTTGAGGCTGCACTTGCTTGGGTATGTTCTGTTCTGTTTGCATTGCAATTATCTTAGCTTCTGTAGACATGAACTACCACCAATTGTTCATCTTTCAGATTGTAATTATTGCAGATTGTGATGCCAAAATTGGGTTGGAGGTGGTTACTTGCACTCTCCGCTCTGCCATCAATCTTGCTACTTCTCTTTTGTTCCTTTGTTCCAGAGTCTCCCAGGTATCTATTCACAAAAGGCAGAACAAGAGATGCACAGAGAGTTCTGGAGAGAATAGCTTTAATGAACAAGACGGAACTCCCACATGGTGTGCTTGTTTCTGATGGTACTACTACCAGATTGGAAGAAGAAGAACCTTCTTCCACTTCAAACTGCGGCAGGCCTCCACTTTCCCCATCTAATGAAAACAAGATGTGCCATATTAAGTCAGGCTTCTCTTCTTTTCTTATGCTTTTCTCATGGAATTAATTACAACAACACTTCTTTTGTGGGTAGTATGCTTTGGGAATACATTTTCATATTATGGGATTGTACTGCTTAAATCAGAAATGAGTGGTGGATCAAGCAAATGTCTCTCATCAGGGTCAGAGATGTTGCATTCTGAAAGTATCCAAGATACTAACCTACTAGTTTGGCAGGTACGTTATATATTTACTCTTCTTGTTTCTTCTTAATTTTATTTATGCTTTGACTAATATATCTAGAGATCAATCTTGCAGAGGATCTGGCCTTGTTGTTTCTGCACTAATTCTCGATAGAATAGGTCGAAAGTTGTCGATGGTATTCATGCTTGTTTTGGCTTTTTGTTTCCTTCTACCACATGTTACCTATCATTCTGCAATTTGGACAACGGTATTGTTATTAGGAGCCCGCATGTTTTGGCCTGGCATCCTTTACAGTTGTATTCATATATTGCCCAGAGTTAAAGTTTTGTTCTTTGAATAATTATGTCTACTCTTTCATATTGTTTTCTATTCTGAATTCGGATGCTGAAGTTTAAAACTTAAAATTACTTTCTTGTCCAGCTATATCCAACTTCAGTGAGAACAACAGGCTTTGGACTTGCAAGTGCTGTAGGGAAAATAGGTGGGATGGTATGCCCTCTTGTTGCAGTAGATAGAGCTAGTGAGAGTTACAGCATTTGGGAAGCCATAGTTCTATTTGAGGTTATAATAGTGTTTTGTTGTTTCATTTGAAATTGAGGGATAGAGTTGAAGATTTTGGTGCCAGTCCCAGACAAGTAACAGGTAGCATGCAGTTAAAAATGGAATGAAATATATAAATGCAGTTTCAGTTAAAAGGAACTGAATTCAACATTGTATTTGTATGGCAGTTTGGGTCATATTCTATCAAAAAAGGCCTCTCTTTAAAATAGAACAAGGATCATTAGCTGAAAACGATATGCCTTCTTATAAATAGTATATACACCTGTAGGGTAGGAAGTTCATAATAATGAATTAAAAATATACGAATATCATATAGAAGGCATAATTATTTCATAGATGGACGTCCAAGAGTTCAAACTAGTGGTGGATCCAGTAAAAAAAATTTCTTGCGCCATTATAATAATAAAAATTTTTTGGCATAACATTTCGACTAGTTACAGCAGTAAAATATTTATGAAATAGTTTTATAATGTTCCAGAAATTTTTTTATGAATTGTCGATTTAAAACCGAACAAAATTAGTTAAAGTATGAGAAATCGATTATATCATTGATGATAAGTTAAGAATGAGAAAAATTATCATCGAAATAGATAAAATTATTATTCATATTTATTTGTTCCATATTTTTATCTTTCTATTTTGTCTCATCTTATATTCATTTAATAAAAAAATGAACTACACGTCTAAAAAAAATTCAGATACATTATTAGATGAAGTGCACTTTATTCAATTTATACCTAAAATATTAATTTTATTGTGACAATTTGTCCTAATTTATCTTTAGTATTAAATTAAGGGTAAACTAGAAAATTTATAAGAGATTCTTAATAATAGTGAAAAAAATAGAATAAAAAGATACAATAATGCTTTTTTTTTTCTATTTCTGAAACTAATAACGCCTTGTTTTGATAAGGAAGATTTCATTTTTATGAAAATAAGGAGAAGATAAGAATGTGATTGATTTATTATGGTTCTATTTGTTTCTTGTTTTGTTGGGTGTGTGTACAAAAAATTTGATTTTCAGCTCGAGAGATGGATGAAACTGGGAATATGCACTTTGGATGAGGCACATGTTGCAGTTGGGTCTGGCATGCTGGACTTGATTTTTGTTGGACTGCTACAGATTGTGCTGATTAGAGCATATTCATGACATGGGGACTTATATAAAATGCTATATATATATTTATTAAATGATCCAAACGAAATTGCCAAAACTGGGAAATGCATAATGAATTTTACAAACTTAATAGTGGTTTAGAGATGGTATTTGATCATTCTACTTTCAGTAAGAATAGGTTACCAAATAAAAAGAAAGTGAATTTACAACTTTACATTTAAAAAATTTAAAAATTACTGGAACCTTGATAAAAACACTATTGACATAAGATCCTAAATTTAAATAGACATATTTATATGAAAATAAAATTGCCTCTTCTGTCTGAGGCACTTCCCCTACTGAAGAACAAATTAATCCTTCTACATTCAAAAATTCACATCATAAAATGGAATATTTAAAACTAAACAATGAGTTTAGTCTGTGATTGTCAGGTTAAACTCCCTATCGCTGGTGCCAGAAAATTATATTCAATTTCATGATATAGTTCTCTGCAACACACTTACGCTACCAACTAAAACCCACAAGATGGCACATAATGCTCCAAAAACAGATAAGAAAAGAAAACCCCTATTTCTACCTGCGCTCCTTGCATTTGCAGGGTGATTGCGAGCATTAGCAACATCAACATCATTGTTATTGTAGCTCTTGACATTCATTCTGAGTCTGCTGAAGCTAGACATTCGCTCAAAAGCCTTATTTACCAGAGGACTTTCTGCAGCCGATGCAGGGGTAGTAGGTATCGACTCTACAAAGGACCATAAAGCAGACGAGAACCAACTAGCACTTTCCTGATCCTCTCCGCCAGTTTGATTTTCATTAGATATAGTAGGATTACTAGAAGTTTCATTCACAACTCCTGAAAATGATCAAAACAGTCAAAGTTTTAGTCTACATATCATTCTTATAGTCATTTCAATAATATACAAATAGAATATTTGTACTGTGAAGTACAAGAGCGCTTGACTTTGGTTCAAAGTCCACTTCCATACAGGCTGTTATATGCCCTGAGGACCATCCAGCTGATAAAGAGCTCTGAATGGAAGTGATATCAGGACAGCAACTCCGTCCAAAATAAAAGCAGAACTTAGTGAAAGATTACCAGGTGGTAAATGAGAACAAATGGATTCCTTCAGAAATTCTAACTCATATATACCTGAGGTTGCATGAGAAAGGGTCCCGTTGATTGATTCTGTTGGAGTAAGGATGCTGTTACTTCTTTGATCATGCACCCACAGTTGATCTGAACCAAATGCTTCTGGCTGCAAATAGTTCACATCGACTCCTGAATGGGGCTGTAACTGGTAGTTCACCTGGTTTGTAACTGCATTGTGCGGTAACTGGAAACCAGTTTCATTCATGTGCGAAGTAGACTCCTGGCCAACCGGTCCCATTTCATGGAAAAACAATGCAGCATCATGGTATAGATCCAGCTCACTCAGTCCATCAAAATGATCAAATCCTATGTTCTCCGCAACTTTATCACTTTTGGAAAAAGTAGGTTCTGGGCCAAGGAGATCATCCATTTCAAGGAAATCTTCTTCACAAAATTGGGATACTGGGTCAGAGTTGTTTGGAATAGATTTGACTTCAGGTGCCCCAGGTGATTGCAATGTAGAGGTACCCGACTGGTTGAAGTCCAAGCTGGCCTGCATACCAAACTGTTGGCTGCTTGCAGGAGACAAATCAAGTGCCCCGGGAAAGAGAACTTCTCTGCAGGATGGATCTAACAAAATACTTTGGTTAACTTCTTCAACAGCAACCTGAGAAATTGAGATCAAGATCAATAAAAAAATAGGGGAATCAAAATCCAAAATGTTAATTCACTATTACACCATAAAATGAAACAAACATAATCTCATGGGTAAGTATATTCCATACGCAGAAGCAAACAAACAAGTTGCAGCAGGATTTGAGATGCAGGCAGCAGTCATGCCACCATAGAATAGAGAAAAAAAAATTACTCTAGCAAAACCACAATCAGATTATCAGGTGCTAACCTGGGGTAGTCCATTAGTATATCCACCAATTTGTGTTTGATCATTTGGATTTTCAGAAGTCAGTTGATGTATGAAATTGTCAAAATCATTTAATGGTTGCTCCACTCTAGCAACAGCCCGTGTATTGTGAAGAGGAGAAATAGCTGTACTTTGCTTCTTAACAGGAGTAATATAGTTACTCAAGTCTGCATGTTCATCATCAGGCCAGTCTTCTTCCTTAAATGGTGCACCATACTGCTCACCGTTCTTAGGGCCAGGTCCACTTTTTTTATAAACCTTGTAAAGAGCATAATAGTCCTGAAAATAATAAACAGTTTGAATTACCACAAACAAAACTACAGTGAATAAGCAGAAAGAAAACGTACCACTAGCATCTATATGGATACCTTCACATTATTGCATCTCTTGAGCTCATCTTCATCCATGGTGTATTCATGCATTACCCAGTCTGTCCTTGTACCATTAGGAGCACGACCTCTGTAAAAAACTAGGGTCTTCTTGACTCCAACATCCCGAGAATTGCAAGTGACACTCCGGTCCTTTCCTGTTGCTTTCCAATACCCTTGTCTAGTGGCCCTGTTGGATCTTGCTCCATTGGGATATTTCCTATCTCGTGGACTGAAGAAGAACCATTGCCTATCTCCAGTCTTCAGTAAAGATTGCCCTGAGGAAAACCATTTTCAATTTGTTGGTAACAGATACTCACCATCATATAAACGTTTTGAAGTCAACATTTCAAAACAATATTATTACTGCACTACTAGAAAAATCCATTGGGAT
This sequence comes from Croton setiger, assembly GCA_948099555.1. Taxonomy (NCBI): domain Eukaryota; kingdom Viridiplantae; phylum Streptophyta; class Magnoliopsida; order Malpighiales; family Euphorbiaceae; genus Croton; species Croton setiger. The sequence goes on along the minus strand of CANUEY010489944.1, from coordinate 12,029 downwards.
ATTCAAAACACTAATAATAATAAACCAATTATTTTCAAGATTCAACCATTCAAGTCAGCCTGCGAAGATATTTTGAACCGCATCGAGAACCGTACCAAAGGGTTAAAATCCTCAAAGACTCTAGGGCTCGAAATTAATACCAAAAAAAAAAAAAAGACTTGATTAAAAATTGAGTAATTGATGCGCAAAATCAAACAAATATAAACCAAACACCTAACCCATCAATGCATTACAACTCCGAAAGAAATAATTACAGGCAATCTAAGACCAGAAGTCAAAGCACTGAATTCCCAGACATTTAACTAAACAAAATGGCAAATTTTGATTGAAGAAACCCTAATATCTTTTGGTATCTGATAAATCAAAATCAAACCAAACACAAAAAGACGATCACGAAAAAAAGGACAAAAAAACCTGATAGGTAAAATCAAAGTCAACAAATCACGATTAGAAATCAGAGACAAAATAATAAGCATACCAGGCAATTCCTCAGGATCCCACTTATAAACATCAAGTTCACGAATAATATCAAGTTTTAGCCTTCTCCTACAGATTTTCCGCTTCAAATAATAAAGCACCAACTCCTCATCAGTCGGGTGGAACCTAAACCCAGGAGGCCAAACCCTATCATCACACCCATCAGCAGCCAAACAAGAATCCGGCGTCACCGCCATAGATATCAGTCACACTAGTAACAGATTAGATTCTAATCTAAATCTAAAAAAGGAAGATCGGAAAGGGGGTAAAGTCGATCCCAAAAACCAATTCGGTTTACGATTAGGTAAAAAGAAATAATCTACATGATTTTTTTTTCTTTTAGGAATAATCTAGCAGAAAGAGAGAATTTTTGAGGAAGAATAAAATGAATTTTCTTCTGTATTTTATTTTTTTTTTATTATTTGGGTGTGGATTGTTGTTCAAGCAAGAAACGGGACTGTGAAGATGAATTGTGGTTGGCGACTGACTTGTTAAAAAGCGAAGCGAAGCTCTCGTGAAGATTCTGAGAACCTTACTCTTGTGGCTATATAAAATTTGGCGGGTCTTGATTAGGTGAAGCACAAGTATAGTATGACTGTAGGATCCGTTTTTGTTAGTTCAAATAAGGGTTTGACTTTTGACTATAGATTTCATTTGCTTTTATTTTTTGGATATACGTAGTTTTATTACATATGATTGTGGCTTTATTTATTTTTGATAAAAATCAATTTTGGTTGCTCAATAAAATTTTTTGTTAGACCTATATTTTCCAATTTATATTATTTTAAAATTCATTGGAACAGATTTATACAAACAAGTAGTATTCCAACATTTATTTTTATTTATCAAATCTCTTCTTACTTACTCCAACGAAACAAATATTTAATATTGAAAGTCAAAATAAATTGAAATATAAATTACATTTGCTCATAAATAGATAATAATTAATCTATCCTATCTATAAATGCATGAATGATGGGGAATATTTATCCTTAAAACACTCATACTATATTTTATTATTTACCATATTAATTTTGATTGATAAATTATTCTATTTTAAATCTGAATTTTGAAGTAGTATTATTTTTAATAAAATAATATAAGAGTAATGATTGGTATTAGGATCATTTCTACTAAACAAAACAAAAATTTATAATTCATTATTATTTACATAATTAAGTAATAGCAATTGGTTTCACAATATTATTAATTTTAATTAAAAATATATAAATAATGATCAATGTGATGAAAATCTATAAAAAATCAACATTGAAATTAAATAATTCAATCAAATAGTTTAACTTTCATTTTCGAATACAAATTAAAAATATTAACAAAATCATAGAACAATATATCAATTAATTTATTAAAAAAATATAAGAGTTTTATATATTTTTTAAATGAAATTATATTTTAAGAGGAAATATTACTATTGTCAAAGTAAATATTTTTATCTGCATAAAAATGCATTATTTATAATTTGTGTAGCTAGTTAATAAAAAAAATGTAATTTTATCTATAGTAAATTTTTGTTTTAGAATGAGTACTGCTTGTTTTGAAACTATCATCATTAAAAATTTATTATATACATTGTAACATATATATATATATATATATATATATATATATATATAATGTTTTTTAAAGGATATATTTTTAATGACTTTCCATTATATATTATATAAATATTGATTTGAAAGTTTAAATGTTTATTTTTTTTAAATAAAAGTATAAGAATTTTTAATTGTAATTAAGTAGAATAGAGTTTAAAATTTAAAATAAAAATAGTAAAATAATTAACAGATGTAAAGTTTATTTTATAATTTTATTTTTATTAAAAATTAATTTTTTTATAATTAAAATATAATTTTATAAAAAATTTCACAACACATACATGAAAATAAAAACTAATTAAAATAAATATAATAGAATTTTTTCAAATTCAAGGGCAGTGTATGTAAAAGAATTGTAGCCATTCATTTTCATAACAACTAGTAAATATCAAACACATTCTGCTTTTAGTACTTATATCAATGTTTACAGTAAAAAGCGTTTAAAGGTCACTATAGTCATTTTCTATAAGATTCTTCGCTCAACTAGTAGTGTCATTGAGTATTTCTATTACTTCACCAAATCCTTTCGTCGTGTTGTTGCATGTAAACGGAGTAAGGATGTGCGCAAACCATCTATCAAACACAAAAACGACGTCGATTTAAGTTTTAAAAAAGTTTTTTAAAAATCCTACTCTTCTCCTCTGTTTCTTCTTCAGTTTTCACCTATCAAAATCCTACTCTTCTCCTTCAATCTATAACCCAAACGCAAGAAAAGATACATAACTTTGGACAGCAAAATGAAATATTTGAAGAAAAATAAAATCTAACACAGTAAATAAAGTAAACAAATAACTAAGAATTTCAAAAAAAAAAAAAAAGTCAAAACGACGAGTCTTCCTGTATTTTATATTAACTCTTATTCTGCAGGATATTTTTTTATTGAATAAAAAAAGTGATTAAATTATAACAATTATGCAAATATCCAATCATGATAAAATAGTAATATTAACTAATCGTCAATGACTAAAACATAATTTCTTTTCATATAAACTAACTTAATTTGTCAAAATTTTTTAGGTATACTTTAATACCAAGTTTTGTTTTTAACCAAAGGCACTCTTACAACTTGTTATTGTTACCAACTATTTATTTTAAAAGTAAATTAATTGTTTTAACTTTAAAATCAGAAATTTGCTTATATAAATCCAAATCTGTCCAATTAATTTAAACAATATTTAGCAAACTGACTGTGGTCAGCCTTCTTCAAATTGCCACCCTTGCTAACCAAGACCACCAATGGAAAACATGCATTCCGACTATTTCACTGGAACTAGAAACTTATTTGATCAATGAAGTTTTAAAGAGAAAATCAAGAATAACGAAACATGCGCTGTCGATTATCGTCACTACTAAAAAATAATTCTGTTGCAACCCACCTCACCATCTTTTATTGCTGGAAACGTGATTTGTGCATATGAGATACATAAATGTTTCATCTTCCATAGCTAATTCAAGGTAGGAGATGACCAAAGTTTGAAACGGTCCATGAACTTACAAAGTAGACACAAACACACCTAAGGTAAGGATATTTTAACCATTTTACTTTTACATAACCTTCGAACACATTAAAGCATAGTTAGTATTTACCATACATGCAGGACTTAGTGGCAGCTTATAGGAAAAATGGAGTACTTGAGCATAATTCTCCATTCAGATTTTTTTTTTCACAGCGTGTGAAAAAAAAAATAAAAAAAAAAATGGAGTAAATATTAAGGAAAATATCGAGGCCCACGTGCGTCTGTGACCAGGATAAAGTGGCCTAGCGGAAGGCAAAAATTTAAAGGGAAAATAGGAATTGCAGAGAGAAAATTCCAATCACTTTCTGTTCTTCCAAACAAAATAAAATAAAGGTATTTACAGTGCAGGGCAAGTGAGGCTTCAGTCGGGCGCTTAAGCTTTTCTCTCTGTGCCATTCGAGTCTCTTTAACAACAGAGAAACAACCAAAACAGTAGTGCACGGAAAACAAAATTTAAAATCTCGCACGCACACACACCAGCGAGTCTTTGATCCAAAACAGTCCAGCTGCCTTTTTGGTTTGGTAGATCTCGGCGACATTTCTACTTTAAGTTTTCTTAAGATCTCTCTCTGTAAGCTCCTTTTGCCTTTTCTTTTTCTGCTCCCTGTTTATGTTTGAATTTTGAACCGTTCCTGTTTTGTTCTGTTTGGCGGCTATGAAATTTTTTCTTTTAACATATTTTCATGTCGAATATTCAACTTATTTTGCATTTTTAAGGAAATTTTACGTTTGAAATGAAAGCAATATTTGTTTACTTTTTCTTCCTAAACAGTAATATTGGATTATTTTTCCCCAAATTGAATATAAGGAATGCGAATCTTGAATTTCCTTTCATGATTTTGGTGAAATTATTGGGAGGAATATGAATATAATAAATTAAAATCCAATGTACCTTCAGTGTTCTAAATTTTGATTCTTCACATATATATTTCCTTGGTTCTCAGGTATGTGGAATTCTCACGCCCTTGTAGATCTTTAGCTTGAATGTGGCATCAAAGGTGGAGATTTTGAAGCTAATATAAGCTTAGAATAAGAACCAGTTGTTTATCTTATCTGGTATTAGATCAATTATGGTGTTTTGGGAAGGTTATGTAAGTGATGAAGCAATGGGCACTTTTGCCCCGATTGTGGTCTATTGGTTGTATGCTGGAGTTTATCAGCTGTTACCTCCTTTGGATAAATACCGATTGCACACTAGACAAGAGGAGACAGATAAGAACTCAGTGCCACTCCCAAAGGTTGTCAAGGGTGTTTTGCTTCAACAGCTAGTTCAGGCAATTGTTGCTCATGGGCTCTTTTTGGTTAGTTATTGAACTTAATAGAATATACATTTAGTCTTTATAACATCTTTCGACGTATGATTATTCTTGTCTATGTAACTAGTGAATATGGAAGGATTTTATATTCAACAAGCTATATATAAACTTTATAAGGCTACAGAAAGTGTTGAAGTAGAGAAGAGGTGAATGATAGAGTGCTTCTTTCATAAAAGAAATCTTAGGCTCAATGTATCCAAAATGGCTATGATCGTGATTAATTTAAATCATTGGTATATTTACATTAAATGTTTGAAAACATAATGGAAGAGTAGTGTCAGTAAATGTCTTTTGCTTTAGCAGTTGCCTCTTGGGGCAGCGCTTTCATGTAACAAAGTTTTGTGTTTGCATATGCCATACGTTAACTTTGCATCGGTCAGGATCTTGCTTATTACCCTGAATTTGTGATTGCCTCTCTATAGAGGAGTAGCAAACTGGGGAACAATTGTAATGGGAGTGACAAACAATAGAATGCAAGTGAACTGATAAAGAACTGATAATAAAAGGTGGATACACGTTTTAATCATTGTATGCCCTTAGATGCATTACATTGAAAAACATATAGATATAAGGTGTTTCAAGTTTAATGAAAAGAAGGATAAAAACCTAGGAGCTTGAGGTTGGTTTAAATCTGAAATTGACTTCCTTGTCTATGAATGTATACAAGCTTGCTGTTAACAATATATGATGGATTTTTGGAACACGATGTTTCTGTTCAATTGCAATGGTTTTGCTTATTAATATAACTTGCTGCTAACCATATATAATGTAACTTTGGAACACTATATTTCTGTCCAATTTCAATGATTTCGTTTTTAGATGAAAATTTACTTTCTAGTTGGTATGGTAGCATGGTAGAAAGATAAGTTTGAGTTTGAGAATGTGCTCGTAGTTGGTGATTAATAGTTAAAAGAAATTCATATCACAGCTTTTGTTTATTGTGGAAAAAGTGAAATGGAAATACAGTTTGAAAACTTTTTTTTTTATTTGACTGTCTTTGAAGTGTTTTGAATGCAACTGCTTGGATTTGGAATAAAAGAATTTTATCAAATCTAACAATTGAACCCCATTTTTGTGGAAGTGGTCATTTTTATTAATTGTATGACATTCTGATTTACAACAGAATCTTCAGAACATTTTTCCTGGAGAAATTTTGACAAAAATCTTTTTGCTGGAATATGCTGCTTTTTTGCTTCGTGATAAATTTATTAGGATTGGAAAAATGAAGCATGACTACTTTAGCATCCTGACTTGAATGTTGCTTCAACTGTATGCAGTACTCCTGTTTTTACCAAGTTCTATAAAATCCTTGTTCTAGTGATTCACGTGGAATTCAGAATATAGAAGCTATACCTGCATTATGCTAGGGCGCTGTTGCACTGGATTCTCATGAGCATAACATTATGGAAATCAGCACTTTAAACAGCCTAATGTTCAGAAGTACAATTCTTCTAATGATTTCTGAATTTTTCATATTAAAATATGTATAAATATTATTGGTCTGGTTTTATTTTTGTCCTGCATAAGCAACACATTTCCTAAAGTTCTTTTTTTATCAATCTTCATATGTGAGGCCAGTTCATAATATGGGCTCAGAAACTTTACAATAATTACCATTCCTGTACTTATGAAACAGATGCATTAAACATAAGAAATTTGCAAACAAGCACACACACACACAGCTATTCTTAGAGTTCACTTACATATGACACTCCTTGTGTAATCTTGGCAACAAAAATTTGAACAATGCTCAGATTCTATAGCCACGTGTTACTCCTTAACTTGACATATTTAATTTATTAAGCAATTGATTCTATTGTCAAATGCTTGTGTAGAATAGAATGATTCTGCCTCTTCCACCTTCATATCTTATATCATTTAATGAATTTCTTGTACTTGTAGCACAAAGTCATCATTCATAATCATGGTGAAACTATAATGAAACATAGGCTCCTTTTTCTCAGGGAATTTAGAAGTATTGACTGCAAATACATATTACTGTGGTGTTTTGAAAAATTTTGATTTTCTAGTTGTTTCTCATATCATGAAGTAATTAACTTTATACAAGTTGACATATATCCCCAAGACTAATGGATACTTTAAAGTTTTTAGTTATTTATGTGTGATGCTGTTATTATTATTGTAACATGCATTTTGATTCCATGTTATTAGTGATAAGTTTTTAGTCTTTGATATGCTGTTAAATTTATCATTGTCAGAATTGCATTAGTTCGGAATATTGGCCATTCAAATATTTAGTTTGCCTTATGATTCTTAGCAATGGATTTTGTAGAAAAAGGGTTTTCGTATCTTTATAGAAATTAGATGCTGTCTGTTGATGACAGGTCGGGGACTTGTGTGATTATAATTTCCATGGTAGATCCCATTTAGTCTGTCTCATTGAGTAGCTTTGTCTTGCATTCTTGTTGCTTTAATGCTGTGGCCTGCTTGTTAATTCTCATTACGGGTGCAAACTATTAAGTTTAAACAGAAAACACCAATCAAACCAAATCTTTTATGTGTTTTCGTTTTTATGGGTGTTTTTTATTATCATAATTCATATCAGTTGGTTTTGTTTTTTGAATAAATTGACCAATTTTGTTACACTCACACCCCCCCCCCCCCCCTCCTCCTCCTCTTTAGTATCTTCTCATTTGGGGATCTTATTTAATAAAAAGGATGACTTTTTAAATTATCAATATTGCATAATACTCTTTCTTGAGTCTTAAAAAAGTGAATGTCTTTTTATTATATTTATGCAGTTAACATGAAGCCATTAATTGTTAGATATATAACATGCAACATGAGCCTTGAACATCTATACAGCAAATCCCTTATCAACCAGTAGCATTATCAAAATCCCAGTTAAACAGCTTGGTTTGTTGCATGAATTCTGCAAGCTAAGGAAACACAGTAGCATTATCAAAATCCCAGTTAAACATGTTCAAATTCTAAAACAAGAAAAGCAACCAATCTCTTCGTGTCTACTTGCTTATGGCGAATGTTGAGGAACAGTTTTTTTAGCATCATCATATCATTGAACCACTATCTATTATCATCATTAGGGTTCTTAATTTTATTTTTTTCCTCAAGTATTTTGTTCCTGCTTTTCTGAAAGAACATGTTTAATCTATTGCCTATTCTGACCCTCCCCAGTTGTTTTACAGTTGATATTCCTTAACACTCTTAGTCAATTAGGGTTACATACATGATTTCCTTTTAGCTTTCTTGTAGCCTGTTTTGATAGCATGACAATAATAATCTCAGCATGACATGCCAGATTTTGTAAGTTTAATGCTTGATTTATGTTGTCTGACGGTGGCTTCTATAAGGCAATTGCGTTATCTACTGGAAATGTGCATATTTCCTGGTTGATTTCTTTCCCCCAAACAATAATTAACTGATAATACTTTCTTGGTACCATTATTGCAGTTGACCTCAACAGACGATCCTTCTGGGGTTGTGGTTCAGCCTTCCATTCCTATCCAGATTCTGCAGATTATTATTGCTATGTTTGTTATGGACACATGGCAATACTTTGTGCACCGCTATATGCATCAGAACAAATTCTTATATCGGCATGTCCACTCGCAACATCATAGGCTAGTTGTTCCTTATGCAATTGGTGCTCTTTATAATCACCCCCTGGAGGGTCTCTTGCTTGACACAGTAGGTGGTGCCATTTCTTTCCTAATATCAGGAATGACTGCACGGACTGGAGTAATTTTCTTCTGCTTTGCTGTCATTAAAACTGTAGATGATCACTGCGGACTTTGGTTGCCTGGAAATATATTTCACATTGTTTTCCAGAATAACACTGCTTATCATGACATCCATCATCAGCTTCAAGGAACAAAGTACAACTATTCTCAGCCATTCTTTGCTATATGGGATAAAATTCTGGGAACCCACATGCCTTACAATCTTGTAAAGCGAGCTGAAGGCGGTTTTGAGGCTAGGTTGCTGAAAAGAGACTAGTTCCAAGACTTAAATCATTTGCTGTATCATTTTGAGGCTTTCACTTAACGGAGGCACATTCTTTTTGGTTGAGAATGCAATTCTTGGAAAGTTGAACTAGAATTGGTTGTTAATGCTTTGTGTAGTTTGGTAACAGTAATTTAACCAACCTGCCTGACTAATGTAATTGTTACGTCTGTATGTAGCATATTTATTTGTTCTACGTTTCGTTTGAAATTCATTTCGCCCATTAGGGCAACAAGTTGTTAATTGGAATATCGATTTCAACTTGTTTTTTCCATCTGAATTCTGGTAATCTGAATGTTGCTCGTTTTATTCTATATTGTAGTGGATGATATGTTTCTGTTTTCTTAAGTTTTTTATTAACATGGTTTAAATGGGGGATGAGGAATGCTGAGTTCGAACTCGACCTCAAGGTCCTGTTAAGATGAGTCTTGAATCTCAGGTTTTCTCATGGTACTCAAGTTCTGGATTGTGGGATTCATGAAAAAATTAGTAAAGGAAGCAAGATGAATTTTACAAATGCAAATATATAAATATTTTTCAAAATAGTTCAGTTTCACCAATAATCTCTGCAAGAACAAGAACCTTGCTTAAACCTATGAAACCTGACACGATCTCTGACAATAATTTCTCGATCATAAATCTTGGAAATAAGCTTAATCACTAGATGACAATCACCACATATCCTAAGATTCTTAATGACTTGAATTGGCATCCCCTCATCAACACTAATTAAACCAAAAGCCACAGCTAACTTCTCACTATGATAACATATTGCATTCTCCTTCTCTTCCTCTCCAATATCATGCAAAACAAAGCCCGTCTCTGCCAAATACCCATATTCCTTAATCTTAAACTTTATCTCATCTAACTTAGCATAAATTCCTCTCCAATTTTCATGGTTCTTATCAGCATTGTAAAACTTGTGTATTACACCTTTTTCTTCAATGTAGCTAACACCAGGCGCCTTCTTCACATCTCTCCTCTTCATTGCTTCTCTCACTCTCCCCACATCCATCCATCGCTCCTGTGCTGCATACACATTCGATAACAAAACAAAATCACCATCATGGTTAGATCCCATTTCCACAAGCTTTTGCGATACAACTTCAGCCATTTTGACATTTCCATAAGTTTTGCAAGCACCAAGCAAAGTCTGCCAAAGTACCGCGTCGGGCATCATAGGCATAGAATTGATAACATCATAAGCCTCCTGCAACCTCCCAGCTCGGCCAAGCAAATCAACCACACTGCCATAGTGCTTAACATTACGCTGTACTCTGTTCCTCTCCATCGAATTGAATAACCTATATCCATCTTCAACTAAGCCTGCGTGGTTACAGGCACATATTACTGCAAGATACGACACAGCGTCTGGGTTAACCCCTGCTTGATTGAGTTGCTCGAAAAGCTCAAGAGCTTTATACCCTTCACCATGCATTGCAAATGCCATCATCATTGTATTCCAAGTAACTAGATTCTTTCCACAACTCATGCTCTTGAAAACCAAGTATGCTTTATCCACAAACCCACATTTAGCATACATATCAATAACTGCATTACAAACTATCACATTCACATCTAACTTGTTCTCTCTAATATACTCATGAATCTTTTCACCTTCTTTAAAAGCACCCAACTGTGCACATGCAGAGAGAACGCCAAGAACGGTGATTTCGTTAGGCTTAAATCCATTAATCTCCATTCTTTTAAACAAATCCAATGATTCAGTAGGCTTACTTCCTTGAGCAAACCCAGAAATCAACGCATTCCACGACGCAATATCTCTCTGAGTCATTTCATCGAACAACTTCTTTGCATTATCAAGATCACCAACTTTTGCGTACAAATCCAACAATGTAGTGGCCAATAAAGCATCAGCTATAAATCCCTTTTTCAAAACATGGGTGTGCAACTGAATTGATTCAAAAGAAGCTAAAACACGGGCGCAAGCTTTCAAAACAAAAGAACATGTCAAGGCGTCGACTCTGTGGGAACCACGCACCATGGATTTATACCATAGAAAGGCTTGTTTAGGAGAAGGGCTTTGGATAAAACCACGCAGAATGGAATTCCAGTCGTTAGTGGAAGGAGTTAGGATCCGAGAGAAGGTGTAGATGGCGAATGAGAGGCAATCAAGAGATAGCGAGTAGAGTTCGAGGAGTTTAGAGCGGGAAGAGGAAATTCGAAATTGGAAATGGCCAGTGGTTATGAGACGAGCTTGGAGTTGCTTAGCATGAGAAAGAGTTATGCATTTGGGTATTACAGAGTCTAACAAGGTGGCCATATGTCAGGACTTCACTGCTCTAAACTCATTCTTACAAGTTTCAAGAAATTCACTCCAAGCGAAAAACACACAGAACTTTTTCCGGACAAAAAAAGAAAGAAACTTTCACTTCACAGTTTTCTCCTCTATTTTGGCACTTATATCCAAACGACCCGTTAAGCAACTTATCAATAATAAGGTTAAATCGTGATTCGATCAATTCACAGATCAGGAAAACATTGGTTTCCATTTTCTCCTCCCTGATAAAACCGACCACGTGGCTCGTGGAATCTGAAAAGGAAGCATCGAGAGGGTTCTAGACTCGCTTATGTCTCCTCCATAGAAACAGAAGAATATAAAACTACTTGCAAAAAACTGCTGAGAATCGCAAAACTGGGACTGTTTTCCTTTTACATTTTCTTTGCTTTCCTTAGAACTCGTAATTCTTTGTGATTTTCCAGTAAATTTTCTCATCCTGTGCCTGTGATTTTTTCATTTATTTGCTCCTGTAATGGTTGTGGGTTCTGTTTGTCATGTTATTGGTTTTTGTTTGTATTGAATCAAATGGGTTTGTCAATTGTCATACTACATCACAAATGGGTTTTTTGGTTGTGTTCATATTGGATTTTGGGGTGATTGACATAGGAGTAATAAAAAAAAAAAAAAGTGGAAATTAAAAGGTTGGAAATTTTAAAAGTGGACAAATCTACGGAGTTCGCATTCAAGGAATGCGAACTATTAATTTGTGTTAGTAGTTCGCATTCCTGGAATGCGAACTCCCCGTTCGCATTTGCTGAAAGCGGACTTATGAATAGGGACATGTGTTCGCATACATCAAATGCGAACTCTCTGACAAGTT
>CANUEY010489942.1:0-10456 GCA_948099555.1 Croton setiger | reverse complement strand
ACGGCAAACGAGCCTATAACATAACTTGTTTCTCTTATTCAAATCATTTATCATCAAATATAATTCATATAATCCATAATTAACTTATTAATCAAGTTAAATCATGATGCATTTTAAATGAAAATGCAATAAATGCATGAAATGACGTTGGTTTGACGTAGGGTTTTGGTTCGGGGTGTCACATAATGTAAGTTCTACTTTTAATGTTTCTGATCTTTCTCCATTTGATGATGCAGATTTGAGGTCAAATCTTTTTGAAGAATGGGAGAATGATACATACAAGGATCCATTAAAGTTAGCAAGTGGACCTATCACAAGGAACATGACTAAGAAATTCCAAGCCAAGTTGAATGCATATGCACAAGGAGAGGTTTCGAAGAGAAATTCAAGATCAAGCATGCATGCAAATGGAAGAGGAGCTTAAAAGAAACATCCAAATTCGTGATAATGCTTGAATTGGATGAGGGAAATAGAGAGGAAACAGCCAAGGACGAATCTTGGCTAAAGGATGCAAATTTTGAAAGGCAAGAAGGCTTAAAGAGTGAAGAAAGGGCCTAAATTAAAGCTGCCCAAGAAGTGGACGTGAATAAACTTAATTTAGGTCCATATAGATTAATTAGGACTTATTTAGGATGTTGGGCTTGATTAGAGGCTAATTGGGCCTTTAGGTTAAAGTTATGTAAAAGCCTACTTAGGTGGGCCTTCATTAATTAACTTAAGCACATAAGTTTTTAAATTGGCACATGGCCGAATGGGGCAGCCTATTTAAAGCTTTGTGGACCCCTTAATTAGTCATTAGTTATGTTATTTTAAGTCAATTTCGTGCTAGGTTAGGGATAGTTTTCCTTAGTCTTGTTTAGTTAGGTTTCTTTAGTTTTTTCCAACTTAGGATAGGACTTTTTGTAATACCTATTTAAAGGCTTGTCTTGGACGAAATTTTCATCACTTTTCAATAACAATTTCGGCTTTTATATGTTCATTCTTGAACTTATAATTTTCGTGTGAGTTGAGAGAGAGTTTCTGTTTTCTTCTTTGCACAAGAAACTTGATTAATTTATCAACCTTAACCAAGTTGTGACGTTTTTCAATTCCTACCTAAAATCCTTTGCATTGGAGCGGTTCTTCGTCCTTTAAGTGGCGTTGGGTCGTGAGGGAAGATGAATTTACCTTTGGGCATGTTATTTACTAAACGGGTAACTCGGGTTTTCTAGCCATTGCGAGCTATTGGGTCCGCGTCAGAACTGGTCACTGTTGTAGCACTTATAAACATTCTAATTCATCTCCTTTCTTAGCAACATCAAACGTAATCTATTCTCATTTAACAAGCACTAATCAATCTCCACATCAATATATTTAGTATTCAGATTGAAGAAATGTTAGACAAAGCAAACACGATCCGATTGATAATCAAGAAGCAAAAATGCAACTAATAAGTGAACCATATATCGAAAAGCCAAAGCAGTGTATTTTGTTGGAGGCCATGACGTAATAGATATTAATAGATTAAAACCTGTTATGCAATAATCATTTCATAAATTGAAATCTAACATCTCATAAATGAGCATGGCATAAACAAGACAATCTTTTAATATCAATTAAAATCTCGTAATAACCACAAAAATGAGGTAAATGGGAGCTTGCTTATAAAACACATGACACTAAATTTACTCTCATAAATCATAATAGTTTATGCATCTCACCATCAAGATCATCAAATTAGCGAGAGTATTTAAAGATATTGCTATAAAATATTAAACAACACACAACGCATGCTTCAATATTCATAATACTCAAGACACATTAGAATTAGTAGAGTTTATTTAAAACTAGTTGCAATGCCCGTGATTTGAGCGGAATGATTTTTGCATTTTCTATATCATAATTTTATATATTTGAGTTTTAAAATTTTAAATCATTTAATTTTTATATATTATGTTCATGTAATTTTTTCTAATGAAAAATGAATAACATATAAAATTTATCTTTCATGCTCATCAATACTTAGGTAGCTTCCTTTTTTATTGATGATATTTCAACTATTTTTCTCTCCCAGAAAATTAAAGATCATGAAATTAAAATTTATGGACTAATAATAATGTATCACCAGCTAATTTATTAGAAAGTAAAAATAATCAAACAAAATAATGAAACTACTGAAGCAATCAAGAGAGGTTTTTTTTTTTTTTTTTCTTTTCTTCTTTTTTTTTTTTTAAATCAATATTAACCAAACAAACAAAATATTTTGTGCAGCAACTCGATTCAATAGTGACTATAAATTTACAGCAACTCAATCAAATAGTGAACACTCAGAAGCAAATGGCTCAATCTGACCATAACAAATGATCATATCAGTCAAGGGGACATCAAGACAATGCAATTCTTTCATAATTCTAGCTAAATGATCACAAATTCCTTGCATATGCCTTAACTAAAAGAAAATGATATCTATTAACTTGTGTAGAAAGAAAATAAAATTGAGAAACGGCACCTATATTGGTTAAAATCTGAATTGAAGACAGAAATGGTGGTGTTTTTAAGGTGGGTTAGAGCATGGAAGTCGGGGATTATTGCTATTTCCAGCACCTTTGGACAATAAAAGCATGTCAGTACGTAATATATTCATGAATATAGGAAGTACATGATACATAAAACTTCTAAACTGAAGATCCAGGTGAGGAAGCTTTTCAAGCTCTTAAAAGATCTTTCAACCTTTTAGTGGCCATTGTAAGTTTTTGAATCCAAAATGGCATATGGGTCAGGTTATTTGCATATGGAAATCAAAAGCACCAGTTAGGTTATTTACATATTGCAATCAATTGTGAAAAGGGCTTTCTATTTTTCACTCAACTGTTAGAAATAAGCTGAAAGTCGAAGTCATACCTCACTAATAAACAAAAATAATCTCAAAGCTGAAGACATACTTCAAGAAATTCAAGCTCATTATGAAAATTAGCAACGATGACCATAAAATCAAAATAAAAACAACTCTTAAAAATCTATATTACCTGTTTTTCCTCTTTTGCATCTAAAATTAGTTTCCTATAAGGCTAGGCTTCTTTTAAAGAATTATTAAGGTATTTATACCTAAATCCAGCAAGAAACGAATTTTGAACCCTACCTCCAAATAGATTATCCATTCAAAAAAAAAAAAAGAACAAGGAAAACATACCTTCATTTTTCATGTAGAAGAAGCTAAATTGATTTGGGATACCAAACATTAATTACATCCTAACATAAGTGAAATTGGAGGAAGAGAGAATAAAAGTTCTTTGTGAGCTAATTACTGAACAATGAAGACCATGTTGCCGTTATATTCTTTTCAAATCCCCTTCTAATGGACGAGCACACTATTTGTCCCAGCCTTTCAAAGATGAATCCCAAAAGGTAGATTTAAGGGTGGAAGATTCAAATAGAGAGAGATGTTCAAAACAGAAGTTGAATACTTCTCCATATGCCACATCAGCATAATAAATGATTTGAGTGTGCCACATTAGAGACATGAGACTCAACTATTATATAATTTCATTGATAAAGCTATTCATGGTAAAACTTGTCCGAGAGCTCGCCATTATTCTCCATCGTTTAGCAAGAAATTGCTTCAACATCATCCAAGCACAAGTGGCCTAAATACAACTTCAAGAAGCTTTAAAACTTATCTATTTTATGATTTTTCTTTCTTCATGTTTAGTTTTCTAAAAATCTGATTCCATCCTCACAAATTTATGGCGGCAATAGTAAAGAGAGAGTCCCCCTCGAGTCCAAATTATTTATATTTTGGATAATTCCAGTAAATATAAAAAAGTAGTATCATAAGTGAAATGATAGAAATGTATGTAGTACATCAAATAAAGAATATAAAGTAGGTGATGATTCTGTTTTTCAATAATTATGAATCATACTTAGTGCTTCGGCTGTAGTCTTTTATAACACAATATTAAGTGGACCAAGCACATGGCCCAAGCACATAAGGAGCAAGTAGCTTATACGAGGAAGAATTTTATGACCTAGACACATGGAAGCAGGTCGCGCATGACAGGCAATATGGTATGACCTAAGCATATAAGGAGCATATCGCTCATGCAAGGCAATAATTTTGTGGCCCAAGTACATGGAAGCAAGTCTCCCATGTGACACAATGATGGTGTGGCCTAAGCATACGAAGAGCAGATTGTTCATGCAAAACAATAATTTTGTGGCCTAGACACATGGGAGCAGGTCGCATATATAAGACGATAAATAGTGTGGCCCAAGAGCAGGTTGCTCATATGAGTCGGTAAATTTTGTGGCCCAGCCACATGAGAAGCAGGTTGCTCATGAAAGATAATAATTTTGTAGCCCATGTGAGGCAATAATGGAGTGACTCAAACACATGAAGTGTAGGTCGCTCATGTGAGGTAAAAATTTGTGGTCCAAGTATATGAAGAGCAGGTTACTGATGTGAGGTAAAAATTTGTAGCCCAAGTATAAGAGGAGCATGTTACTCATGTGAGGTGTTGATATTCTTCATTGATCAGCATAGAGCTTACTTGGCAAGGGTCTTCAGCTTGTGCTGCAATTTTCTTATATAAAATAAATCAAAGATGAGATCACAAATAAAAGAGCATTTTGTGTTAAAAATAATAAATAAGGTACAATAAAAGCAAATTTTACGGTCAGCACAATTACATTTAGTATGATTTTTCAAATATTAAATTCTGCTACAATTATTTATTAGTAAGCACAAAAATATGTATACTCATTACGATGTTCAAGCAACCACAAAATGCCAAAGAACTAGCATTAGTCACTTTTTGAATGGCAAAGGCAAAGTTTACAAATTTTAATTCAATTTAAAGAAACTACTCTCATAGTAGAACATTCCAAATTGCATTAATTTCACAAATAAGAAAGATCAAGTTAGATAATAATAAACATGTGAAAATAATTTTGCAAAACTATAAATGGGATACAAGCACGAGAACGAGCTCTTGTAGCATACTACAATAAAACAGGGTGCTCCAGATATCTTTTATATTTATAATATCTAATCAATAAATTCTCTCCATATTTATTTCCTTACCAGTTCAATCAAATAGCATATTCTACTACAAATATAAAGTTCGTATATTTTATACCAACAAACTCTAATAATTTATTATGCTTATCACAAATTGAACATCAAGGGAGGAACTTTAATCTCCATTCATAAGTTTTCAAGAATTGTACAATACACACAAATAATAGGAAAAATGGAACTATCCATAGATCAATTCACAAATATCAAAATAAGGACTTATTTGGTAGTACTCTTCCTCATCAATTTCACGGGAGAATCTGTCTAGGGTCATGGGATTTTTCGCTTGTTTTTACATGATTCTCATGGTTTGTGGAAGTCTACATGGGTATGAAAGAGTCTGCTTCGGTTTTTCACATGTTGTGCGGATTGTGATAGAGGGCTGTGGGATTTTCTGCCAAAATTTAACATGATTTCTACAGGTAGCAGAAATTTACTTAGGGATGTGATCTGACAAAATTATGTTTTTCACATGGCATAGGTTTTTTCACCTTTATTACAATAAATTATGCTTAAGCAAACATTATTATGCAGTGCAGGTATGATATTTTAGTAGCTTCTCCTTCCCACCAAAAGCGAACCAATGACGAGAACCAATGACAAAATTCCAATCCCCGAATAATCATACGGTAGTCTTCCTAACATACATTCGCAAGAGCTTAGTGCAATTTTTTTATAAGAATGGATTATTTACATTAAGTCGCAATGAACAGAAACATCACAAAGCTTATCATATATAAATATTCTCCAATTTATCTAGTTAATTAAGAACAACCATTTTCGTAGTTGGCTTGAGAACAACAAACACTGTATGTTAATTCACATTAGCTGTACGACAAAAGAAGCAAAAGTAACCAGGCCAATTCCTTACAATCACGCCAAAATTGCTAAAGCCAATAATTATTTATTTATTTTTTAAGTTACTAAATGGTAGTTTCATTTCATACCATTACTAATCTGAGTATGAATGAAGAAGCAATTGATGAAGCACTTAGTCTATTTAGAAAGAACGTAAAATTGGACGTGTCTTCTTTGCATTGGGAGTTGATTGGGTTTACTACAAAAGTGGTCCCAGTATGCAAGCTAACTAACCTTGGAGCGCAAGCAAGAGAAGGCGTGTGAAGAAGACTTGGACATGACTAAGCGTGTGAAGAAGACTTGGACATGACTAAGCAAGCTGAGTGAGTTGAATCCTTATCCTTCAAGGATTCATCATATCTTTAACAATCCTAATCAAGTTAGGATTTTCTTTCCTAGATATTTGGCTTATATGGTTTTACTATCCTACTTAGGATAGATTATACATGTAACAACCAACCCTATATCTATACGTCCTAAAACATGTCATTTTTTTTAAAAAATACTTTAATATATTAAAACAATTAACATATCAATAATATAACATACCAATAACATATATTCATATGGTTTACAAAACTATTTACCATAAGGACATAATAATTATACCATTTATACATACCAAAACTTAAAACTAATCATTCCAAAACGTAATGTAAACCAAAGACTATATGCATCTATACATATGATGCGGAACGAGGGAGAAACACCTAGGCTTCAATTGAACCGATTTGTGCATATGTTGGTGAAGTGCTAGACTTCACTCAAAAGCAGACCTGAAAACATAAATTGTGATTTCAATGAGTCGCATACTCAGCAAGTATAAACTAAAACAAATTAAATGAAGAAAAAAATTTACCATAGCGTCCGTAGATCTGCAATATTTCATAAAATTTTAGAGATCAACAATTCATAACAATATAATAATGCAAAATGTAATTCCATTTAACTTCGTTGTGATCAATCAAGCCAAATACTGCGCCCGGAAATTTCACTGGGCAAGTGACAATATCTGGCCAGTAACACTAGACCTAAATTTATCATAGGTCAATCAGAAGCACTAGACTCAAATGAATTATAGGTCTGTTCATAATATGACCTGTAGGTCCATCCATAGCAATATGTCGACCCGGAGGTCTATCCGTCAATTCATATAGAAGCCCGTAAGTTTCTTAAGTGAAATCTGCAAATACTGGTCAAGACGATCACAACGGCCTTATTTAAGTTCTGTGAGAATGCACTGACATGAGATATGAACATTTATAACAATATTTCAGATAAATCACTGACCGAGCTTCAGTATCTGTCCAAACAGTATATATATGTCCAATAACAATCTCAATAAGTCGATTGGTCGGAGTTTAGTACCGACTCAATGACCAAAATCACAACATTTCAATATTCAATAATTTGTAAATAATCGGACTTCAATACCGGTTCAAACAGTTCAAAAATTGTATATATCCAAAGCAAATTAACCAATTAACCAGGCTACATGTTGTTCAAGAAATCAGATAATGGGCAATTCCAGATTATGCAATTCAAATGCAGAAAATAGGTATGAAATAAATAAGCTCTTTCTGTTGTAGACAAACAGTATGGAACAAAGCTATATACCATAATGAGCAATTAACTTCAAATGCAACAAACAATGAACATGGAATGCATATTTAATCAAATGAGCATCAAAAAGTAAATCAACATTTGGAGATTAAATTCCAAGACAGAGATACTATCAACAGCAAATATAACAACTATACCAGAATTGAAACAACTTCAGCATGTTATATATAAAAAAAGAATATAATGAACCCAGTAACAACATCATCATCCAGTCTTGAATTTCATTCAACAATTGTTAATAAACGCAAAACATGATCCTTAGTTCTGGTTTCCTCATACACAGATCATCAGGAATGCAGTACCATACTACATTCCTTACAACAATTATGCAGAACAGCAAGGTATGATAAACATGAGAAGAATGCATCAAACCAAATGTAAATAAACAAAAAGAAATATTCAGCAGGAAGCAAATCATAATTAATTTTAGATGAACATTAGAAAATAGAAGGGGAACAAACAGAAACGAAACCAAAAGACAAAAGGAAGCAAACCAATTGAGCAAAATCAATCGGGTTCTTTAAGGAAAACATCCATCAAATCCAGAAACTAAACAAGAATATTAAAGAAATAAAGAAGAAATAGGGAAATGTACCTCAAATTTGCCTTTATATTTCTTCAAGTAAATTGTTCCAGAATACAGAGAATGTACAGGATATTTCCTTTGCTTCTATTCAAAATTGATTCTAAAAATTCCAATTGTTTTTTTGAAATTGGAATCAATTTATGTCTACAATACGAACTTCCCTTTGAATTTCCCAAATTTTACCTAATTTTCCCCCAATTTCGAAACTGATAAAAACCCTCAAACTCAAAAATGATTTACAGAAAACTTCCTTTTCTCTCGATATTCTCTCGAATGCTCTCTGAAATTGCTCCTCTCCCAATTGTTTCTGGAATCCTCCCTTTTCTGTTGTTGGCTTTGGCCTTCTTATCCTTTCGTCTGGACGCGTCTCCTTTTTTTTTCCTCTTCTCTTCAGCCTCCATGTAGCCATTCTGTTAGGCTATGGAAAAATCTTCTGCAGCCGACTCTACCTTGCTCTTGCTGCGCCCGTCTTCCATCTTCGTCATCTTCTTCTTGAAGCTTCCGTCCTCAGTTCGTTCGTTTCTGTTGGGAGCACTCTGTTTTTCGAGCTCGAAGTCTTCCTCATGTCTGAAGACTTCGTGTTCTAGACCTTCTTCTTTCTTTTTTTTTTCTTTTGTTATTTATATATTTTTTTTGTTTTAGTTATAAACAAAACGGCAGCGTTTTGTTTTAAGAAGAAAAATTATAATTTTGAATCGAACCGATTGGGTTCGATTCAAAACTTATAACTTTACTTCTTTTGACACCCTAAACCTTTATTTCTTTTCAATTAAATCCCTCCTTCCCTATTTAACTTTCAATTTTCCCTCATTTCTTTCCTTTTTCTTCAATTAAATCTTTTTTTTTTAATTTTATTCATTTTTTTTCTTAATAATTTTTTTAAATATATTTTTTTTTCTCTCTTTTTTTTCTTCTCTCTAATTTTTTTTTTCTTTTTCTTTTTCCTAATATATTTTTTTTTTCTTTTCTCAATTTTTCAAAATAAAAAGAAACTAAAACTAAAAATAAGACAAATATATTTTTAATTTGAATATTTTTCTTTTAAATTTTAGGGTAAAAAATTGAGCGTCAACAGTTTGCCCCCACTTTGATATAAATTATGCTAAGCACAAATTATATCAAAGTAGTAGTTGACGCAAAGATGAAGGTACTTACCTCGAGATATTGTTGATGATGAATCTTCTCATTTCTTCTAAGGAACTTTTCCCATTTCTTCTAAGGAATCACCCATTTCTTCTAAGGCATCTCCCATTTCTTCTAAAGAACTCCCATTTCTTCTAAGGAATCACCCATTTCTTCTATGGCATCTCCCATTTCTTCTAAGGAACTCCCATTTCTTCTAAGGAACTTTTCCATTTCTTCTAAGGAATCACCCATTTCTTCTAAGGAACTCCCATTTTTTCTAAGGAACTTCCATTTCTTCTAAGGAAGCTAACTTGGGATTTCTTCATTTCTTCTAACTTTTCACCCGCTGTTGTTGGAAGGAACTCAATGTTTTTGAGAAATTTTTTCACCCGCTGTTGTTGGAAAGATATCAATGTTTTTGAGAAACTTTTTTCATCCGCTGTTGTTGGAAGGAT
This sequence comes from Croton setiger, assembly GCA_948099555.1. Lineage (NCBI taxonomy): Eukaryota > Viridiplantae > Streptophyta > Magnoliopsida > Malpighiales > Euphorbiaceae > Croton > Croton setiger. Next base: position 756 of record CANUEY010489942.1, on the reverse strand, counting down.
CTCAATGTTTTTGAGAACCTTTTTAATCCGCTGTTGTTGGAAGGATCTCAATGTTTTTGAGAACCTTTTTGATCCGCTGTTGTTGGAAGGATCTCAATGTTTTTGAGAACCTTTTTCGTTCGTTGTTGTTGGAAGGATCTCAATGTTTTTGAGAACCTTTTTCGTCCGTTGTTGTTGGAAGGATCTCAATATTTTTTAGAACCTTTTTCGTCCGTTATTGTTAGAAGGATCCCAATATTTTTGAGAACCTTTTTCATCCGCTATTGTTGGAAGGATCTCAATGTTTTTGAGAACCTTTTTCATCCGCTGTTGTTGGAAGGATCTCGATGTTTTTGAGAACCTTTTTCATCCGCTGTTATTGGAAGGATCTCGATGTTTTTGAGAACCTTTTTCATCCGCTGTTGTTGGAAGGATCTCGATGTTTTTGAGAACCTTTTTAGTTTGAGGAAGGTTGGAATTTGAAATTTTGAGGAAGGAATTTCCCATTTATTTTAAGGAAATGCTGGATTTGAAATTTCCCATTTGTTTTAAGGAAAGGATTTCCCATTTGGTTTAAGGAGAGTTCAGATTTGGAACTTCCCATTTGTTTTAAGGAAAGGGTTGGAATTTGAAAGTTTTTCTCATTTAGTTTAAGGAAAAGGTTTGAGGACTGTGAGTTCCAACTTTTCTGAATCTCCGGTCGCCCGATTGTTTCTTTGGCCACAGTCGATTGCCTTTTCTCTTCTATTTTCTCTTCTTTGACTTTTCCTTTCGGTC
>CANUEY010489940.1:0-69676 GCA_948099555.1 Croton setiger | reverse complement strand
GATAGTAGAATTATAAATTTGTTAATTAATTAATTAGTTAATTAATCACTAATAAAATATTTAGTGTATATACAGTATTATCATAAATAAACGCATTTGTTGTAGCCATCAATTGTGGAAATTGATGACTTTGAACTGCATGAAATACATCTTGATTCGATGAGAAGACAATGGAGAAACATGCAACGATATGCCGTTCAAACTCATCAATCTCCACAATTGATCGGCACAATAGATGCATGTACTTATGATAGTACTATATATATACACTCAAATATTTTATTAGTGATTAAGTAACTAATTAGTTAATTAAAAAAAATTTAATTTTATTATCATTTTTAATAATAATAATAATAATAATAATAATAATAATTAACTTATGGAATCTTCCAGTTTGGCGTCGTCTGGGTTGGACAAGCCAATTATTCCGTCATTGTACCGGGTTTGTCTCTCAGACTTGAAATTCGAAGTATAGATGAGTAAGCAACTTTCTTAGAGTGAGATAAGAAAGTATTATAGTGGTAGATCTTTGTAAACTATTTATGAGTTTTACGAGCTATATTAAATTTAAAGGGTCGATATTTTTTAAATTTAAAATTACTTTTTTGTTACATGACTTTTTTTCACCCTTAAAAGAGATTATAGTGAAATATTTAGCTTTGTGTGCTTAGAGAGTAGAGGTTAGCTAGAATGGTTCCGCCGAATCACTATAAAATTTTTTGTTCTATTTTTTCAATTTTTTGCATATTTATTTGCTTGCTATATATGCTTTTTGTATAATCATTTTGTTTACTTAAAAATTATGTTTGCCCAAGTTTCAGTTTTTAACTCGTTATTAGAATTTATCTCTTAAATCTTATTTACAATTATGAAATTTGATCAATCCAATAATATCAAAAGCTAATAAACTAAATTCATATTCAGAACAGAAATTGTTAAAAAATTTAAAAATAAAGAAGCTTTCAAAACACAAACTAGTTGGGCTGAACTTCTGCCTTGGATCTCGGTGTTGGGCTTATCCAGCCCATTAATGTTTTATATAATATGTTTTGAGGTATTTTCTTTAATTATTTTTTTCTAATTTTTCATTAATTTAGTTGAAAAAAATTATAATTTAGTCTTCTTATTTTTTATTTTAATTCACTAAATTAATAAAATATTCATATTAAATTATTTATTAATTTAAAAATAATAATCATATTACTATTATTTTAACCTTAAGTTTATTATTTTATTATTTTTATAAATTAAATTTATATATTAAACTTATATATTTAAAAAAAAAGTCCCCATAGAAAACATGCTCTCATCTTCAAATGCATAATTATTATTTATTTTCTAACCTAAAATCTAGAGAACACGGCAAACAAAAAGAAGAGCGCCGGCTGGAAGCACCGCCTTCTTCCTCTTCATTATTTCTTCTACGTCTTCGTCTGCTTCTTTATATCATCATCTTCTTCTCTTTAGATATTTTGAATCTTAATATATTTCTTTTTCTTCATCTTTAGATGCAGCAAACTTGTTGATTGTTGACCACTACCATTCTGACGACTACAGCACCAATGCAGCACTCCAAAGCTAATAATGATTTATTGAATCAAATCTATGCTTACATGATTTGGATTTGGATTTTTTTTTTTTTACTTTGATTTCTGCTAGTGCGAAATGGTGGCGGCGGAAATTGGTGGAGGGGAAGAAGAAGATAAAAGATGGGTTGAGTTTTAATTTGTTTTTTGTTTTTGTTAAAATTAATAAATATTTTTAATATGTATATTTTTTTAATTTGGACGACTAAAATAAAAGTAGGATTAAATTATAATTAGAAAAGAAAATTTGACAAAAGGACTCTAACATAGTTCCCATATTTAATAATAATAATTAATGGAAATGTACAAAAAATATACTGTAGGACGGAGGTTTATTATTGGGATACGGATCACATGGGTCATCCCTTCCCTTATTTATGTACCAACAACACTTATCATAATATTTTGTGGTTTGGTTTGGTGGTAGATTCCAATTTGATTTGATAAAAAGTAGTTTGGACGCTTCAGTGTGAAAATATATTTATTATTGTTTTAAGTGAGAGATTTATTTTGATACGGTGTACGAATTTTGAATTTCGTAATACTGTCTTCTTTTGACAAGTTATGATTTGAAATATAATATAATATTTTAGAGGAGCATTGCTTACAAATACGGAGAGGAGGAGAAGGGTGGGATGATGAATACATAACTTTTTAGTCCTTTTCCTATCTATTTCACTTCACTAAAACATTAATTAAATAATTTTTCAATAGTATATGTAAGTGTAAGAATAAAAATATTTTACTTTCTCTAACACACTCTTATAAAATCTATTTTATTAAATATAATATTATTATTGTAAATATAAAAACACTCCTATAAATCTATTTCATTCAATATAAAATTATTATAATAATTAATTAATTAAATTCAAATCATATTTTAATAAGAATTTTTTTTGATTATTTATTAATTTTCAAATTATATTCTAATAAATAAACTTATTTTAATTTTTACTTAATTAAATTCAAATTATATTATAATAACAATAATAAATAAAAAATCTTGCAAACCAAAAAAAAAAAAAGAAAACTTTCGGCACATAATAAAAACAAACATAATATATAATGTTGAAAATAACATTTTGCTTTAGGTTTTACTATGTTGGCATAACATATGAATATTTACAATAATTAAATTATATATAATCATATTCTAACAAAAAATATTGTTTTATTATAAATATAATTAATTAATATTAAATTTTTATATATTTTTATAATAATTAATTTTGTTTATAATTAAATAAAATTTTAAATGATTATAAAAATAAATAATAAGTGTCTAAACGCTAGTAAAACAAAAAGTGTTAATTGAGAAAACAAAACAAATGTTAAGTTGAATTAGATTGAGTGTGATGTAGAGAATTCTCTCAATTTATTAGCAATTAAGTCAAGTTGATTTTTTATTATTAGTTGAGCTTATAAAAAGTTAGAATAATCTTATAATAAAAAATGAATTAAGTCAATTTATATGAATTATGTTCCTTATTATAAACATTTTATTTTCTTTATATTTAATAAATGTGAAATTAGTCGTTCTTGCACACAAATGCCATCCAATGGTGAGATCATTAGCTGGACCCAAAACCTATAGCTTTACTAGATTATGTGTGTACTCGTGAAATGTAAGTATTTGAGTAATTATTATTTTAGTCTTTATGTTTGAATATTAATTAACTATTTATAAAAGTTAAATTTAATTTAACTTTTGCTGATTATTTATTTATCTTATTTTTAAAGAAAAATGACAAATTTAGTTAAATAATTTTTATAACTGATTTCAGCAAAAATATCAGTACTAGTTTAATAGCTTATCCAACTTAAAAATATTATTAATAATCGGAAAAAATCCTTAAAAAAATTATTGTAGAATCCAAAAGTTTTAACAATGACTTGACCTTCACTTCCAATTCCTCATCATAAAATTCTTAACGTTGGAAACAATATTGACAATATAAAGAGGAACATGGGCTTTCAAATTAAGCATATTCACATCACTTACTAGAGGCATAATTCTAGGCGAGTAAACACAAAGTTATTCCTTCTCTTCCATAACGCCAAGCCTCCAACAAATATCTCAAATCTCAGAGGATGCTATCACTATGGACTTCTACTTATTAAAATGCTTAGCTTTAACAATTTTATCCATTAAAATAAACATAATTCGTTTCTTTGTAGGCTTAAAAGAAAAAAAGAAATATTTTCCTTCCAATTTATTAATAGATTATTTTAACTATTAAAAATTGGTGGATTGATGTAAACAAAAATTTTTTTTTTTTTAAGTCAGATCATAAATACTCGTAGTTTATGCTTGTATGTAGATATTAATTTGACAATAATAATAATAATAATATAAGTACGGTACAACATAAACAACTACCAGTCCACTATAAATAGAAGACCTTGTTCCTCTTCCCTCCTCCATGTAACCAGTACCCTTAAAAATCAACCACACAAAAGGCAGGAGCGAGAGAAAAAAAATAAATCAAAATGGTCATCGAAAGAGAAGCAGACCGGAACCAAGCCATGCCGTCGCAGGCCCAGACCCTCGTTTTCACCTACGGGACACTCAAGAAAGGCTTCTCTAATCACTCTCTTATGCAAGATCTGATTCGAACGGGAGACGCGGTCTTCAAAGGTAATTACCGAACCGTAGACAAGTATCCTCTCGTTTGTGGACCCTATAGAGTCCCGTTTCTCCTCAATTTCCCCGGAGCCACCGGATCCCAACGCGTTGCCGGCGAGTTATACGCGGTCACCGCTAAAGGACTCGCCCGCCTCGACGAGCTGGAAGGCACCACTCGCTGCCACTACGAGAGATTGCCGATACTGGTGACGCCGGCGGAGGACGATGGTGAGGAAGAAGAAGTGCGGGCGGCGGTGGCGTATTACGCGCACAGAAGTTACGCAATGGAGATGTGGAAAAGGAATGGGAAGAGAGGGTACGGAGTTTATGGAGAGAAGGAATCAAAAGGATATATAAAGAGGAAAGACAGGCCTCAGAATCTGAGTTTTTTAGAGCAGATTCAGGTTTTTTTAACGACTGCTGATGCTAATTAATTAATTGAATAAAGTTTGATCGATGTGTTTTGTTTGTTTTAATTTTGTGATTAGATATTAATGTAAAGCAAAGAAAAACATTGTGATTGTGTAGACATTTGATTTCATATACAATCCTGTTATTCTTATCAAAATACATTGTCATTTCTTTTGTTTTCTGTGGTGAAACAAACTCCTCCGGTCAAAATAATAAATTTAATATTTAGTTTGCTTAGAAAAAACCAATCTTTAATGAATGATTCAGTTATTGGATTAATTTTTAAAATTAAATTTACATTTTATACAAAGAAAAAACAGTTTTATTGTAATTCTCTTTGATTTGATCGGGAAAACCAAAATTTCTGTTGGGTGAATTTGTAAAATAGAACTTCAACTTCAACCAAATCTATTCAAATTGATCTGATTTGGTTCAACGAATTGTTGAGTCAAGAACAATATCTTAAATTGTTTTTTTTTTTTTTTAAGTCAACATGATCTCAATTTTTTAGCGGCCTTCAAACATACGTTAAAAAGAAAAAATCTGCATTGGAGTTGGATGCAAGAAATCAAATCAACAATGAACCATAAGATAATATTCTATGGGTTTGATTCCAACTGTCTATATATATATATATAAAAAGTAAATATCAAGTTTTTAAGTTTTTGAGTTTGTAATTAAGTAAAGGTTTATAATTTTTCCTTAAGTAAATGACAATTTTTTTTACAATAACTCTTATACTCTTATGATATTTTTTACATATTAATATGTATTTTATATATTAATTAGTATGCAAATTAATTTTTATATTTCATCGGTATGTAAAATATTTTTATGATAATTACTTGTATACTTCTGATTTTTTTTACAAACCAATCAGTATGAAAATCATTTTTTATGACAATTACTCATATAGTCTTAAATTATTTTTACATACCGATCAGTATGTAAATTGATTATTAATATATTATTCAATATGTAAATTTATTATTTATTTATATATTAATTTAAATACTAATAATTTGTTTTACATATATATTTTTTTAATTATTTACATTATGTAAATTTGCTCAAACATTGATTTTTACATAATAAAATTTTTACACATTTATATGTAATTTTTTTTTTAACATTCTAATATCTACAGAATAAAATTTTTTATTTTAACCCAAAAAGAGGCATAAATGAAAGCATTAAGAAACTTCAAGGACAAACATGTATATTCCTAAGAAACTCATCTTCTTTCATCCTACATTCCTTTCATTTTCCGCTAGCAATCCCTCGGCGTCTGTAACAAATCCACGAGTGTTATTTTATTTGATTTTTCCTTTGAAAATCAACAGAAATCAATTGTATTCACTCCTGTAGCAAGATTTTTGTTCGAACAACAAAAATCGTGAGCAAATCACGATCAAAATGTGATTTTTCAGGCTGATTTGCATTTTCTACGGCAAAAAGTTTTTGAGTTTCGTTCGCGTATTTGGCTCTCTTCCGGTGAGCCAACAACGGTTCTGAGGGTATCAGACTAGTCACCGGCACGGGAGGTTTCAACTAGTACCCTCCGATCGACGGTTGAACACTTTCGGTGGTTTAAGCAGTGACAGTAGAGCTATAGTGCCGGTCGGCGTCGTTACATGTTTCTGCAATTTTTCTTTAATTTTATCTTTTAATAATTAATATTTGTTTTATTTTAATTAGTTAAATTGTTATTTTAATAATTTGAAGAGTATTTTGTTATTAAAATAATATATTTACTATTTAGTTAATTTTGAAATAAAACATGCTATTTATCTAAAAAAACATCAAAATCTGATATATACTAACTTAGTTATATTTTCTTTTTATCTTTATTTCTTAATTAAGGAAGGGATTTAATTTTTTTGCTTTACAATATGAGTAGTCCTCTCTATCTGCATATGTCTGAATAAAAATTCGAATTTGTGAATAACATATTACAACACCATACACACTAACTATTGGACTAGTCTCTCAAATCCTTCTTATATCTCTATTGAAATATAATTGAAAAATATAACTATTTTGTTAAATAAGTTAATTTATTTTTCAATACAAGAATACTGAGATAAATATATTAATTTTTTTATAAAATCAAAGAAGAATTAGAGCTTGTTAAGCCTAAACTCAAAAGGAAAAAATTCTTACGCTACCAAATTACATAGCGATTTCCCCTAAATAAACATGACACAGTGAGTCCTCTTTCTCCCTACTCTCTAACTATATGCTCCTTTCATTATATTTTGAGCCGTCACAAGTGATATTTTCACTGTAGCTTCCCTTTTCATATTCTTTCCCATATCTATAACCTAACCATATCGCAATTTAACTTTTCAAATATTTTTATTCTAAAAAAAAAAAAAACACTTCAATATACTATAAGAATCCATCAACCAAATACATACTATGGGGCTTGTCAAAGAGCTGAACAATAAAAATAAATTACGAATACCTAATCGAATTGATCGGAGGTCCTAAGGTTGTACTTGCAACCGGGTTGGGGAGAAAGCTCCTCATCACATTTGTTCAAGCTGCATAATCATTTAGTTAATGAAAAATCAATGTAAATGCATAAATTTATTGGTGACGAGATTTAATTAAAGTAGACAGGGCATGGCATGATAGGTACGGAATCATGTATCATTTTGGTTTGTCTATATTAGCATATACGAAGGAAGGTGGCATGTGATTGTATATTCCACTTCCACACCATTCTTGTCGCAATTGCCATAACTCACAATAATACAACCGCATAATTTCCTTCTTCTTCTTCTTTTTTTTTCCTTTAATTGTATTGATTTGTAATTGCAAATTTTTAAAACTAAACATTATTTTTTAGGGGATAATTATCTAAAGATTTCTAAAATTTTGCATAATATATTTTGTACTCTTTCGATTTTGAAAATTATACAGATAGACTATTCCGTACAAAAACGCCGTTAATTAATTGAAAAATTCAAACCATTTAAATTAAATTTTTTAAAATGATAAAACCACCCTTTTTATATATCTCAAATTATCACAATTTCCATTTCATTATAGAACAATAACAATTTTATTGACAATTTTACGTTTTAAAAAAATTTCAACCTAAACTTTCTAATTGCATAATAGACAAGGATGCACAGAAAGTTTTTCCCCAAATTCCCAATTAATATCTACACCTCTAGAATGAAAATGCTACAGCAGAAATATGAACGACACTGGAACAAAAATGGATACTAATTCCAAATGTACAATTAATTTCACCTAGTTTCTCTATCCATATGTACAATTAGTTTCACTTAGTTCATTCAAAAATTTTAAAAACTATTTGGATTATATATTTTCCAGAATGGCCAACAAATCAAGCAAACTTTACATTTGTCGTTGATCGATCACAACAAAAATGCGACAGTCAAACAGTGATCGAAACATTTTGGCAATAGGGCTGCCAAACCATCAAAGGAGGAGCTTTGCTAACATTAGGTATTTCTGCCGGTGGGTGGGTGAGTAGCATAGCGATTCTCCGATGACGGAGGATGGTGGCAACACATAGACTTCTGATGGCAGAGGTAGAAGCTGCTAATTCTGCACAATATTTTTCTATAAGGTATAAATATATAAAGATATTTTCCTCCATAAACTTTTTTAAAAAAACAAAAATTTAAAACTTGTTCAGTTGTATATAGATGTGCATTTATTTTACAAAAAAGACGTGCACGTCTTATATTTTGTGAGCTGTAGCATTATCGTAGACATATGCACTAAAATTCTCAAACAATATTGGAATCAATTTCCGTTTTGGTTTCAACCCAAACCGAACTCTTCCGTTTCACAGCATTCAGTATTAGCCAATGTTTCAAATAGAAAACTTAGAAATCTCACTATTTTGCATATTTTGAACAACAAACTTCATATATGTTTTCATTAAAGGGAAAAATTTTCATTGATCTGCTCCTTGCAAATATAAACCCTAAAAAATAGAATTGAACACCTAAGAAACAAACTTTATTATTCAAAAATTAAAAGTATTCTAACTCAAGAAACCAAAGTCATTCAGAATCAAGAATTGACTACTACGTTTATTATGCTCTTGCTCTTCTTTTCGAATTCTTGCTACATCAATGTCTGTGCGATGGATCTACTATATCATCAAAATCATATTCCCCTTGTTCCGTGATCGAACAACCCAAAGAAAGATTACAAGACGTTAAAACCACAACATCTTTCACATTACCACAATACAATTGCCATTCTTACCGCTAAAGAGAGTTTCTCTATGAAAACCTATTTATTTTCCTTCAACCAGTGAGCAACGGTGTTATGTTGGTGAGGGGGATCAAGGGAAGGTTATTAACATTTAGAGGGTCCAAAAAGTCATTTCATCCTATTCAAAAACCCAACTCATCTATCCATCTTAGCATTTCATTTCATCTTAGATGTACTATGTTCAAGTTACTGGACATATTGCATATACCGACTTAATTGATCAAATGACACCTTATTTGACAATTTTGACCATTCAATACCTAAAACAGAAATAGCACGAAATTCATGCATAAGTAGACATTCCAAAAGGAAATTAGTATTCTTTTGATTGGAATTCCTGATAGATTACACTCCATTACAATTCATTGATTGATAGCATTTGCGAAGTAGAAAGCATATGACTAGCCATATATTTGGTTCTACACTAAAAAATACATGCTACAGAAACATGATGAGCTGTAATTGCCGCATCATTATCTCAATTTAGACCATGTCCAAATGATGAAAGCCGAATCATATTGGAACTGTCTCAATTTATACAAATGACGAGAATAGTCCCAGAGTAACTGTCTCCAATCATATTGAAACTTCATAATATAAACAGATCAACTCCATCATGCTCCTTTGGATTCGGATAAATTATAACATGAATATGTTGAGCATTGACGGGCAATTTCCAAAGCAATTATTAATAAGTTGACATCTCATAGTACCTTATTTTTCTGTAAATTCATTGGTTTCAGTCAGCTGCTGTGCCCTGCAGTAATGCAATAAGCATGTGTAAAAACGTTGGAAGGGTTACAATCAAACATTTCCTCTCCAGTTCTGAATCACAAATGATCCATCAAGAAATAAAACAATATAAACCGTGATCGAGACAAAAAGGGGTTCTGATCTTCCAGCAAGCAAGTACACGTTCTTTTAAGTTACAACGGTTACATAATTTGAGTCATAAAACATTACCATATTGATGTTTGACTGATACCAAGTCCATTGCAAGTAAGTATCAATCCTTTAAATCTGGCAAGATATTCCTGCATCACAATACCAGAATCGCCTTATCAGTGTCAACAATTATATGGACTGAAACATTTATAGCAACTCAAACAACTCTCATTTGCAAACTGGAGTTTCGGAGTCATACCCCAAGAGTATACTTATCAATCTGATATATTCCAGTCAAGTCATAGTCAGAGCGTTTATCTGGATCACTCAGCACTGGAGAAGACAAAGAAAAAGAACAAGTTCAAGTGTAGTGCACATCATATTACCAGTATACATTCATACTTCATCATCTTATACCATAATGCTATGTGTAACAGGATAAATGCATAATGAAATTCATTCTGCTTCTGTATGGATAGGAGACAATATCCAAGAGATTTGCCTCCATACAAATTTTCTTACAAAAAATCTCTTTGCTTTTAGCTTTACAAGAAATAAAAAATTAAAGTTAAAGAGATTTATATGATCTATTAATCCAGTAAGCAGGCTGGAAGCCACAAGGCCCACAACCACAAAATAGATCTCCTGGTTTATGCATTGGAGGAAGTAATATGCATCAAACTATGTATTAAATTGCTATAATTGAGCATAGAAGTTACCTCCGTAAGCTTCATTAATCTCTTGAAACTTTGCAGTAACAGCACTATCACCTTTGTGTTTATCAGGATGCCACTTCTGCAGATGAGGGAAATATCATGAAATGTCTCCATCAATACCATAGCATTTAAATTAAATTAACTACTGTGATTTGTAATCAAGAAATGTAAAAGCTCACATAAGAAGCTGGTCATAGTAGATGCACCACTAACCAGTGCAAGCTTTAGGTAATTTAATCGTATCTTTTCATCTGTTGCATCATAATCAACCTCCAAGATTTTGTAGTAATCCTAGAAGAGTGAGAGTTCCCCGTCAGATATAAGTTCATCTATATCAAAGTAAACTTTAAAAATGAAAAACAGAATCTCCATATCGAGAAACTGAGTAAACATGTGCTACAAGGGCAATTCAACAATAATGAAGAACTTACAAGTATACAACCAGATATCTTGAGGAAATGATCCCATAAACAAGAGCTTCTATAGGGATAAACCATATTTATACGACCAAAAGCAGTTCATAGATGAACTCTTTGACTAACTAAATAATGGGAAAAGAGTTCAAGTAGATTGTCAGCTGAAAAGGAATTCAAACAGTTCTTGTTCGGTTTTTGATGATTTCTTTTCCAAATTTTTAAATATTCTACATATATCTTTCACTCCTATTAATGTTTTGCACAAGTTAAATTTCTATTGTTAGTCTTCATAAAGACAAAATCTGCTAATTAATTACTGCTCATTTAGCGTGCCATTTAGAAATTTAAAGGAAAAAAAAAAAAAAAACCCATTTATTCTACAACGTTCATAGTGCTGCAACTCACATCATCGCATATGGCCCATGACTCATTTATAGAGTGAAAACCAAGTACAAACAGTCCATTAAATCAGACGATATCTCCTAACTATTTCATTAGTGCTGGAACTAACTAAAAGCATGTAAACAACCTCAACGTTTCCATGAGTAAAAATACACCAACTGAATTCTTAAAATATAATTTCATTATTTGCAAATTTATGATGAATTCAAGTTGGGCAGTGTTGAAACAAACATGCTAAACCCACTAAACCGATATTGATTAAGAAACTAAAGGAATATTGATTAAGAAAAGGTTCCATCGTGAAGCATCAGTAGTAAAAGTAGGCAAAAACTGCACACATCAAATGTCCTTGCACCCAAATTAGAGATGAATGAATTCCTTCAGAATAGCCAATCTTAATTCATGCAAACGTCTAAAAGGTTTTACATGAAGAAGCAAACTTTAAGCAATTCCAACTACAAACAGCAACTCAATTCTCAATAAAACCCCAAATTGAGCACGATTATTTGAGAAAATAGAGTTCAAAACCCACACAAAGAAAAAATAACAAGACCCATATCATTTCTAATCTTTTCTTTTCTTTACTTTTCTCAGCGGATAGGAAAATATATATATAACCCATAAACAAAAACCCTGATATTCCAACTAAGAAGCTAAGCTAGCGCATCAGCGTCATCCTAATTTGCAGGAATTATAAGTAAAAAAAATTGAAAACGAAGAGAAAAGGAAAGGTGGGATTATTTTTGCGCACCTTTTGATTGGCGTTTTCATGGCCTTCCATCTTCTAAGGATATGAAATTGGCGTGCAAAGGATTTTCTGCACACTTCATTTCATCAAAAATACAGATATTTGCTCTAATCTAATAAAAATAAATGAAATTAATTCAAGATTTTAGAGATAGTAGCAAACAAAAAGAATAATGCAAAAAGGAAAATGTGAATTTTGGAATTTTGAAGGTAAAGTGAAGATTGAAGAAGATGAGGTTCTCAGAGGCCACAACTCTACTGTATCGATTCCAGAAACTTTCGTTTGGACAATAAGTTTTTATGGTTATCTGTTAATTCGCCACGTGCAACGCACGTGTACAACTCAATTTTCATTTCCTTACCCTCTGCTAGTTCGCCAATTCGGAAAATTTTCATTCAAAAAATTTGAAAAAATTATTTCCGTCTAAAAATTTTATAAATTCTGACAATTTAAGATTATTCGGCCCAGTTAATTTATCGAATTGACCGATTTACGTGCACAATACATTATATTTGTACAATTTCTTTTTTCAATTACTATTTTTATATCATTATTAATTTCAGTTAGTTTAACTAATTTGAAATAATACTACTAATTCGATTAATGGATCAATCCAGGATAAGATATAATTTGGTTGAAGGAAAAAAAAAAAAACTTAAATTATAATTCGATAAAAAATTTCTTAAAATTTTCGAATATCATTAAATATTTTTTCTTTGCATAATTTTTAAATAAATGTATCAACTTACAGTATTAAAAAATATGAAGGAGAAGAATGAATGATTTTATTGAGGACTAATTCTAACAATGCAACTCCATCTAATTTAACTATTTCCTTTTTCATAGGTGTATTTTTAATGTATAATTGATTTTGGGGATTGAAAGAAAATGAATCACTAGTTAAAAGGTGATAGTTTCCGATTGTTTTCTTTCTAATTATTTCCTCTCTCTTTTTTTAGGATTTTTTATCCCCTTTCAATTTTTGATCTTTTTTTAAACTTCACTTCATCTATGGTGCTGAATTGTTGTTCCATTTTGGCTTTGAAACTTCGTTGATAATGAAAAACGAAATTTAATGGCTTTTCTTGATACTTGGATGATTTTGCCCATGATAATCGTTGTGAAGCCGTAGTAGATGGAATTCTTGGTAGCATTTTTTATATTCTTAGTTGATGATAATTTGTTTATATTTCGTTTATAGTATGTAATTTTTAACTACTCATTCCAAATTTTATATAGTTATCAAGTTGCAATGAAAATAATTAGTTAAATTTTGAATATTCTTAAAAATTGTATGTTTACAAAATATTTATGCTTTATTTATTTTTTATTTATGCCATCAGATACGCACTGATTTCATGATTTTAATTAAAAAAAGTTAATTTTTTATAAAAATAATAATTACAATATTATGTTTATAAAATGTTTATGTCATTTTTATATTTTGTTTGGTTCGAGAATCATTTCTTAGAAACGTGGTACACTAATTTTATTTTTTTTTTCTGTTGAAGTTACTAAAAAATCAAAATAGTCACATTTTAACTAAAAACATAATTATAAACAAAACAAATATGATACTTTTAAAAATAAAAAATATAATTAGCATATTGAACTCATGGGAATTTAAAATCTCAGTTTAATAAAATTGAGAGACTGCGTAAAAAAGGAAATAGAAGAAAATGATTGGAAAATATTTAAAAAGAAAGAAGAGAGGGTTTGACGTGTTATGTTATATATATTACCCTTACTCTTCTACAAATCTATTCAATTTATCCTAATCTTCTATTTTCTCCATTGAATTTTCAAATCTAATATATTACAGAAATGGAGTCGTCAGCAAATGAACAAAAAGTGTTCCTTATATTGCCTGTCCTTGCTGATGCTGAGGATCATCAGAACCAACTCAAACAACATCCCATCAATACTTCTTCTTTCTTCAACACTTGTCTCAATGAACTTAATACTTTATCAGGTAATTCACTATTTTCTCTTTTCCTCATCATTTTCCAGTGTATTAATTATTTGAAAATATGATTTTTTTTTTTTAATTTTCAGGAATTGGAATACTTTCAATCCCATATGCAGTAGCAGCAGGAGGATGGTTGAGTTTGATTCTACTATTTGCCATTGCCATTGCAGCTTTTTACACTGCTCTTTTGATTAAAAGGTGTATGGAAGCAGATTCTACTATCAAAACCTATCCTGACATTGGACACCGTGCTTTTGGCAACAAAGGAAGATTCTTCATCTCTACTGTCATAAACGTAGAGCTATATCTTGTGGCCACAGGTTTCTTGATTCTCGAAGGGGATAACTTACACAACTTATATCCAAATGTGGAATTTGAAGTTGCAGGATTCCATTTAGAGCCTAAACAAACTTTTGTTATAATTGTTGCTCTGATCATCCTACCCACCGTCTGGTTAGACAATTTAAGCATACTTTCTTATATATCTGCAAGTGGGATTTTGGCTTCTGTTATTATCCTTGTTTCAGTTTTCTGGATTGGAGCTCTCGACGGAATTGGATTTCATAGAAAAGGAAAAATGCTGAATTGGGATGGAATTCCTACTGCTATTAGCTTATACGCCTTCTGTTACTGTTCGCACCCGGTTTTTCCAACCCTCTATTCTTCCATGAGAAAGAAGCATCAATTCACTAATGTGAGTGTCCAGTAAAAAATTGCAAATGGCTTTTAGCTCAATTGGGGAATCATAGTGGCTCTCAGAGGAGCTTTAATTTGATTTAATAATTTAACTAAAACTTAATTTGGCGATAAAATTTTCTGATAATTGAATTTCGCTGCAGGTTCTGATTGTTTGCTTCTTTTTATGTACTCTAAGCAATGCATTAATGGGAATAATCGGTTACTTAATGTTCGGTTCAGAAGTGGAGTCGCAAGTAACATTGAACCTTCCAATCGGAAAATTAAGCTCGAGTGTTGCAATTTATACTACATTGGTGAATCCTTTAGCGAAATATGCATTAATGGTTACTCCAATAGTAAATTCTGCTACAAGTTACTACAACAAGAAGCGTTATTTCCACATAATTTTCAGTACAGCTTTACTGAGCAGCACAGTGATAGTAGCATTGGCAGTCCCTTTTTTTGGTTATCTGATGGCACTGGTTGGGGCATTCTTAAGCGTAACAGCTTCAATTATATTTCCGTGTTTATGCTACTTGAAGATTTCAGGTTTATACAAGAGATTTGGATATGAAACGGTGTCGATAGTGGGAATTGTGATAATGGGAATTATAGTTGCAACATTTGGTGGTTACACAGCTCTTTTGCAGATTGTTCATCATTTATAGTAAGTGTAAAGATGCTTTGGTACAAAATACTTATCATTTTATAACGAAATACTGACTTTAGACGCCTCATCCCCATGGTGTGTGAAACTCAAACAAAGGATAGCAAAATTCAGATTTATGCATGCATGTGCTATAGTGGATGCGTATTACTAAATTATTAGACCTCCAATTTGTACTTCATACAATAAAGCTTTGTCTTTTATAGTTTTGCCTGTTGAATATATACTTTAATTTTCTTCTGTGTCATTTTGGTATAAGTTTACATCAAAGAAGAGTGGAAATGTTGTTTCATATAGTGATTAGAGTTTTCACCATCATCTAAATTTAACATTATAAAATATTAATTTTCTCTTATCCTAAAATATAGGTATTAATTCATAAAAAAAAATGATCTATAAATATTATCCAACACATTAAATATATTTTTTTCACAATTATACATTTTTGTAAAAAAAAAAATAATGAAAAAGCCCAGAATTCCTTGTCCAACTATTTTTAGGAAAGGGAAAAATATCCTACATGTATATAAAGTTGTTGAGTCATAAATCTAGTAGTGCCAGTCGAATGGAAATCTCCTAAAATTCTAATCAAATTTCTTTATTTCTTTCTTCTTTCTTTTTTAAATTGAATTTGCATAAAAAATATCATATTCGAAACTTTCAAGTGCACAACATGAGTTGGGTCTGGATTAACCAAAGCAAAGCACCCACCACTAGATCAAACGGACTTGAAAAAATTATTTTTAATAAGGAAGAATTTGAAATATAATATACTTGATTTGTTATTATAAAGTAAGTGTTGGACTGATTAACTCATTAAAAGGATCTTTATTTTTAATTTTGGTTTGAAAAATTAGATGATATACCATAGATGGAAATGGATTTGACCGACAAACAACTTGCATTGGATGGCAAAAACCCAAAATTGGAAGATATTTATATTTATTGGATATATGAAATGAAATGAGAGAACAAACCTAAAGAAAACTTAATAGTTTTAATACGTTTTCTACTAAATTAGAATTTGCATTGAGAGGCTTATTTTCATCGAGGTATCTCAAATTTAGACGTTGTATTTCAATTTTAATTTATAACATTTAGTTAACCAGTTAAAATTTTTTTATGGTACTTTTACGTCACAAATTAAAGTTGAGCTATCTTTTTATTACAACGGTCAAATTGAAGTACTTCCGGTGAAAATAAGCCAATTTGAGAGAATCAATTCTAAAAAACTTTGATGCTGGCTGGCATGCAGAAAATTCTGCATACTTGTTTCTGAATTTAGAGGAGAAAATTTCATTAGCAAAAATAAGAATGAGTATAAATATTATGATATCCTTAATGAAATTTCATAACAATAATGCCCTAAACCACAAAATTAATTCGAATTTTTCATTAATTCGTTTTTAAGATGTTTAGAATAATTCATTGAGTTGTTTTAAAAAATAATTTTTTCCCTTTATATAAATTGAACCTAATCAAGTAGAATTAACTTTTGCTTCATAAATATTTCCTTTAATCATTTTCTCTTTATCCACGTCTCAGTAGTTCTTTCATAACAGTGATTTGGTAATGCTTGCAACGATAAAAGTCTCAACCTTCTTAGATTAGATGAGATTAACTTTAAAATGTTTAAATTATTTTGATATTTGTTTTGTGATAAAGTTAGAAATTGGCATGTGATAATCGTGTTATAAACCATTTTAAAAATACATTATAAACTGAATTTGAACAAGTATGATATGTTTATAAAATTAATATTTTATATAACATAATTGGAACTATAAACTAGTGTTAATATATCATAAACCAGCATCAAACATATTATAAACTAACTTTTAAATCTTATAAACTAGATTATGTTATGGTAGAATTATAAATTTGTAAAAACGTGTTTATAAAATGTATAAAGTGATTTCAATCTTCCATATTTCTACTTAATGAACTTACTGCATTTTTAAAAGTTTTGTGAGTTAATGATTGTTCGTGTTGTTTAAATAAATTATGTCTTATAAACCACTACTAATTTAGAACAAGACTAATGGATTATAAATTGCTCATACACCGAGTGAGTAAATATAGTAGAGTAATACCAAAAAATATATAGATTATAAATTTTTCTCAGTATGATTTTTTTTAATAGCAAATTACTTTTTTTATTATTTATTATATTTAGTCAAAAATAATTAGCTGACATGTGCAGTTAGGTTAGTTCTTACGGAAAAAATCGGGTGGCCTTGTGATTGTGATGATTCAAGTTGCTGAATAATGGTGATGAAAAAAAAAAATATTTTTAGCGAATCATGGACGTGAACTTGATATCGAAGATTACATTTGACAGACTTTGTTTCCTATTGATTTCGTGTTCTATTTACTTCTGTCATTTTAATTTCATTTTGCTTTTCACCTTTACAAAATCACCATTTTTATTTTAGTTTTACAAATTAAGATTTGGTTAGTTTTGACAAGATTAGCTCCTTTAGTTTGACTATTCTCATCCTATTTATAGTATTCTTATGTTGTTTGTTACGAAAAACAAATTTTTTATCTTTAATTATTTTAACACCCATCTCAAAGAAAATTTTGAGGGAAACACCCATCTCTTATAATGTCTTTTTTATATATATATATATATATATATACTAACATTTTTATATCTAGAGCTGTTAATTCGTTTAATCACTCATTATTTTTAATTATAATAAAATAAAATAGTTTTAATTTATCATATTTATAATAAATAGTGTTTTTAATTGGAATAAGATTTAAATTTAATTAATTAATAATTAAAATAATATTCTTTATTAAAATTGGATTTGACTTTTGTTAATTAATAATTAAAATAATATTTCTTATTAGAATTGTATTTGAAGTTTAATTAATTAATAATTAAGATTGTATCTTTTATTTGAATATAATTAATTAATTAATTAATATAAATAATTTTTAACATTTGTTGTACATATTTATTTGTGTAGTTACTCGTTATTTATAAATTATAATAAAAATAAATAAAAAGTTACATTTTTATTCTTGTATTTTTATTTATTATATGATTTTTCAAAAGGACTTATAAAATTATATTTTGATCATTATTCTATTACCTCTATCAGAAAAATAGACGGAAAGATTTTTTGGTATAATTTTATTAAAATAGAGAGATAAAATATTTATTTTAAAAAATATAGAAACAAAATTGTATAATAGGTGAAAATGTAGGAATAAAAATGTTACTTTCCCTAAAATAAAATATTATTAATTAATTATATTTATAATAAAATATTATTTATTATCATAATATGATTTAAATATAATTAATTAAATAATATTTTTTACTAAAATACAATTGATTAATTTTGAATAACTATTTACTTATTAGAATTGGATCTGATTTTTTATTAATTAATAATTAAAATTGTATCACATGTTAAATTTGAATTTAATTAATTAGTAATTAAAATAGTAAATCTTATTAAAATTGGATTTGAATTTTAATTAATTAATAATTAAAATAATATTTCTTATTTAATTTTAATTAATTAATAATTAAAATATAATTTCTTTTTATAATATAATGAATAGATAAGATAAATAATTATATAAAGACAACTTTATCCTTAATAATATAAAATTTATATGAGCATTTTAAATAAAATCAAATGAACTCATTCTCACATTTATACATACTATTTATATATATATATATAAATTTATTGGGCTTCATAGACCTTCTAATGTATTAAAAATACTAACTGTCCTAAATTAGGATATTCAAAAACAAAATCCATCATTTCTAATACTAATTATATATATATGGCAAGTTTAATATGCTTTGTAAAACAAGGTAAGTTTAATATATTATATAAAAAATCCGTCATTCCTAATACTAATATATAAGTTAAGTTTATATATACCAAAATGGAATCATTTCTAACCCTAGTGTTTTGTAAATTGTCTACGTGGTGGTTCGTATATATATATATATATATATACACACACACACTAGAGTTGTGGCAGGCAGACTACAACTTAAAACCACAAACTCATAATAATCTCCTTTCTCTCATTTCTCAACAATGTCTAAGAACACCAACCCACAAGTCATAACCTCCAAAGGTACATAATTTATAAATAATCACAACTTGGTTTGCTGCAATTTTTCTATTAAATTCTATCTTAATTTTGGGATATGAATTATGGCAGCTGCTGTATGTTGGAGTTATGGAGAGGCTATTAAGATTGAAGAAATACAAGTAGACCCTCCCAAATCATCAGAAATCAGAGTCAAAATTTTGTCATCTAGTTTGTGCCATTCAGATATTTTGTGCTACCAAGGCCACCCAATTGTTAGTATGCTACTAATTGCTTTCTCTAATTCAAATTGTTTCCTTTTGATAATCTAATGGACTTACTTTTTCATCCTGTCGTTTAGCCTCTTTACCCTCGAGTTCTTGGACACGAAGGTGTTGGGTAATAATTTCATAGTCCCTTACTAGAAATTATTTGATGAATTTGAAAATTAGTTATTTTAAACTTATGGAATTCATTTGCAAATGAGTTCATTCATTCCAAAGTGGAGTTACTTATTCTGTATATGAAAAAATATGCAAATACAGAGTTGTGGAAAGCATTGGAGATGAAGTGAAGGATATAAAAGAAGGAGATTTGATAATTCCGTCCTTCATTGGAGAATGTGGAGATTGTGAGAATTGCAAATCAGGAAAAACCAACTTATGCTTAAAATACCCATTACCTGCCACTGGATTAATGCCTGATGGCACTTCAAGAATGTCAGTTAGAGGCCAAAAGCTTTACCATTTTTTTTCATGTTCAACATGGTCAGAATATATGGTGATTGATGCTAATTATGCTGTCAAGATTGATCCAAATCTAAATTTAGCGCATGCAAGTTTCTTGTCATGTGGGTTTTCAACTGGTTTTGGGTCAACTTGGAAAGAAGCCAAGGTTGATAAGGCATCTACTGTTGCTGTTTTTGGGCTTGGTACTGTTGGTTTGGGGGTATGAGATCATTTTGCTTTCTTTCTTTGCTATTCAAGCTAGTGTTTGTTATAATACGAGATCATTTTCCTGAATTGTATTTGGCATTTGCAGGCAGTAGAAGGAGCTCGAATTAGAGGAGCAAGAAAAATAATAGGTGTGGACAAGAATGCAAGAAAAGAAGAAAAGGGGAAGATATTTGGGATAACCGATTTTATCAATCCTGGTATATCAGATAAATCCATTTCAGAACAAATAAAAGAGTTGACAAATGGTTTAGGAGTTGATTACTGCATTGAGTGCACTGGTTCTGTTGCTTTGATGAATGAAGCTCTCTTGTCAACAAAACCGGTAAATGCTTAAAGATTAAATTAGATAAGTAATGATTTGATGTTTGATGAGTGAATCAAAGGTTGTGTTGTGTCTTAAAAAATACAGGGAACAGGAGAAACCATAATAGTGAGTGCAACAAAGGAAGCAAATTTGGGGATAAACTCGCTTGCCCTTTTGATTGGTGGACATTTAAAGGGCTCTGTTTTTGGAGGTCTCAAGATTAAATCTGACTTCCCTGTCTTACTTGATAAATGCAATAAAAAGGTAAGTATTTCCAAATATAAAATCCTTTTATTTTTCTAACAAAAATACATGAAGTAGCATGAATTTTTCTTAAAATTTATTTCTCATATCATGTTTTACATCCCCAAATTTGATATTGGGTGTGGTTTGCAGGAACTCCACCTTGATGAACTTTTGAGCCATGAAATTTCAATGGAAGATATTAGTGGAGTATTTGAAATACTTAAGCAGCCAGATTGTGTCAAGGTTCTTATCAAGTTTTAATAATTGTGTAGAATTTGGGATCCATCCGTACCAATGTCATTGTGTTACACGGTTTGAAGTCAGTTGTATCATAGTTTTTAGACTAGCACCTAATCTCATGTATTATTATAAGAAATAATTCAATAATAATCACTTCAAAACCAAGAAAAAACACCCAAAGCTCATAGTACTAGTATTACATAATAAACGTTTTTGCGAAGATAATTGAGATTTTCTAGTATTCGTGAAAATTTTGAGGTTTGATTCGGATAAATACGATTTGAGTTTTAACAAACTGAATTTAGAAAACTACTTTGTTTTGGCTATTAGTTAAAATAATAGAAAAAACGATAGTAAATTTTTGAGTAAAACTCAAATCTATTAAATATTTTGATATTTGTATTATTCCACTCAAACTCTAACTCTAATTTGAAGTTTAAATTGAACACGAATCTGACATTTTAGTAAAATATTAGCGAATCAAATCGAACTTATTGTTTTTAACTCAATTCAATTTTATTACAGCCGGAATACACAGTAGATGCAAAATTAGTGACAATTAGAAATTTTTGAAACCATAAACTCTGGATATTTTTAAAAGGTGGAAAAGAAATAGGAAGAGAGAATAAGCAAAATTTTGAAAATTGGTTATTTTTAATTTTCTATTGTATGTAGTAAATTTTTGAGCAATTTTTTAAAAGAAAAAAATATTCATATTCATTTATTTTTATTACTCATATACATATAAATATAGATTGAAAGATAGTTTATGAATCTTTTTAATTCTGTGAACCAATATTAAAATAAAATTGTTATTTTACAAATTTATATGCTTTTGTAATATTTAACTAAATAAATATTCAAAATTTGGTAAATTTCTCATTTCCTTTTATATTGTTGGTTTTGGGCTTATTGTAATCGTTTTCTTCCTGAATTTATTATGAGGATAGGAACATGGCACAAGAGGTCAACAAATAATTATTGTCATTATATGAAATCTTCTTCATCACATGAAATAAACACAGAGACCACCATAACCATTCTCAGTTTTGTGAAAGAAGCTTGAAAATTTCCTCAGAGATGTCGAAAACAATCTCCTCATCAAATGTCATAACATGCAAAGGCAAATTCTGTTGCTTGATGTGTTTTAAGCTTAAAGAATTGAACTGATATGGTTTGCTTGTGTATGTTCAGCTGCGGTGATATGGGGAATTGGGGAGCCATTGAAGGTGGAAGAGATACAAGTAGAGACACCACAATCATTAGAAGTTCGAGTGAAAGTGTTATATGCAAGTATTTGCCATTCTGATGTATCACGTGCTCATGGATATCCATATGTGAGAGTATTTTTGTGTTTAGGGTTTACTAATTTTTCTTATTTAGTATTAAATACTCATTTACAAGTTCTTGTTTCTCTTATTCATTCAGCCGCTCTTTCCTCGAGTTTTAGGACATGAAGGTGTTGGGTAAGTAAATTAGATCCCTCTTTTTAAAATATTAATTAAGGTCTAAATCTGAATTTGATTCTAATGTTTAAAATTTCCCTTAAATTAGACTCTGAACTTGACAAATTGAGCCAATCTAACACTACATCATCAGAAATTTAAATTTAAAATATTAAAGAATAAAAAATTAGTAAAAATGGGTCAATTTGATCCAATTTACCAAGTTCAAAAGGTCCACTTTTTGATCATTTTCAAAATTAAGATCAAGTTTAGGGACTAAATTGTACCTTCATACTTCTTTTTGTTGTTCTTCATGTTTGCCTTTATTTCAGTCTCCAGATTGATACGTGGACATTTTCTATTAGCCATAATAATATTTTCTGCTTTATTAATTATTGTTACTAGTTGATCATATTTGCACTTATAAAGTGAAATTGATTGTGAAATTGAAGAGTGGTGGAGAGCGTCGGGGAGGAAGTAAAAGAGCTAAAGGAAGGAGACGTAGTGATCCCAACATTCGTGGCAGAATGCGAAGAATGTGAGAATTGCACATCACAGGTGACCAATTTGTGCCCAAACTACCCAGTAAGCCGCACCGGTCTAATGCCAGATGAATCATCAAGAATGTCTGTTAGAGGCCAGAAGTTGTATCACTTGTTTACATGTTCCACATGGTCTGAGTACACAGTTCTTCATTCAAAATACGTTGTCAAGATTGATCCAACTATACCTCTGCCTCATGCAAGCATCATGTCTTGTGGTTTTACAACCGGGTTTGGAGCAGCTTGGAAGGAAGTTGAGATTAAAAATGGAATAAGTGTAGCTGTTATAGGCCTTGGAACTGTTGGCCTTGGGGTATGCTATATTGTGTCAAATGCTTCGTTTTTCAATCAGTTTGGTTTCCTCACTTTTGTTAATGAAAAACTATAGGTTGTGGAAGGGGCTAAAATGCTAGGGGCAACTAAGATAATTGGTGTGGATAAGAATCAGAAGAGAAAAGAAAAGGCAGAAGCTTTTGGAGTCACTCATTTCATTAACCCAGAGGAATTCGACAAACCCATTTCACAACTGGTGAAAGATTTGACAGATGGTGGATTTGGAGTGGATTATTGCTTTGAGTGCACTGGCGTTGCATCCTTCCTCAATCAAGCCATTCAAGCTACAAAATTGGTAGCTATCGAATAACTTATCATTTTTACTTGTTTGCTTCTTTCTCTCTTTATATTATGTACATTCTCTGTAGTCACTAGCTGGTTTTTGCCCTGTGAATTTTAAGTGTTTGGCCATACTGCATCATTTGATCATTAGGGAAGAGGAAAAGCAATATTGATAGGCACAGGAAGTGAAAGTGTGAAGATCGACGTCTTTCCTTTATTGTCAGGTCGAACTATCAAGGGGTCCGTTTTCGGTGGGGTATCAGTCAAATCTGATCTACCTATTTTGCTCCAAAAATGCAAAAACAAGGTAACTCCGAAGAAAACTCCCACATGTAAATAACACAAAATGCATGTGACTTCCTGCCTATGCATTATACAGAGCATCATAATTCATTTGTATTATTCTACTGTTGAACAGGAATTCCATCTCAATGAACTTTTGACACATGAGGTTCCATTGCAAGATATAAACAAGGTATTTGATCTAATAAAGCAACCAGACTGTGTGAAGGTCGGGATCAAGATTCAGTTATCTTCAAAAGCATAGCACTTTAAGCGAACAGAATTGGAAAAAAGCCATATTCAAGCCCATGGTACAAATTGACATGAAAGAGTTAAGATCGGAAAAAAGGAGTTCATGTGTTCATTATGCGTGCATTAAACTTTTCTAGAATGTAATAACTTTCCTTGTGATATATCATAATGGAAATGAAGAAAAAGAGCCATAAAAGCGACTTGCCACCATTAGAAACCCTCTGTCAATCATGTTAAGATGAAAAGGGCCAAACGCTGTAATATAATGCCAATTATAACACTCAATTTAAAGTCAAATTGCAACCTCCATTGATCAAAATGACTAAAAACACAGTTATATGTATGATCTTTGAACAGTTTGTTGTCTCAGAGAATGTAATTATAGAGACAAATTTCAGACGGTAGCTTCTACCTCAGGATCAGTCTCGACGGGTACAGTAGGCGAATTATTGCCACCTCTCAAACGGGAAGATACATTGTCGATAGCAGAATTCAGTTGGCTGATTTTTGCATTCAAGGTCTGCCTGGTCTTCTGCTAACCAGGAAAGTTAAGAATGTCAAATATTATACGAATTTCATGGCAACAAAAGTTCATAACCATAGAGACATATAGAAACCACATAGCTATACTACCTCTAAACCTTCATCATAATATATTGGTCGCTTTGCCCTCCTAAATCCATATTCATCTTCATTTAGCAGGGACTTTCTGATCTGAGACAACACAAAATAAAAATGTGTCAGAAAACTGCTTCAAAAGACAAGAAAGTACAAACAAAGAAAAAACATCATTTTTTACTTCCTCCAAGAACCTTCTTCTCTTCTCCAAAAAACAAAAAAACTAATAAATGTGCACAGATGAAGCTTCATCAATAAGATTATAAGAGGCCATTAATACCAATCTGGTAGAAACATCTACTAGTTAATTACAATTGTTCAAGGTGGAATATAGTTGCTACAAAAGTAAGTTCATATTACTAGTTGTGACCTGATACTAATAAGGTGCTGGAATTATGTTCATAATCAATTCAACATCATCTATTCAGCTAATTTAGAGGTAAGGATAAGCATCGGTAATCACATATTGAACAACGGATAATTGTGCAATAGAATGCGCTGTCAAACAAATATTGCATCATTCATATAGGCAAAAACATTAAGATTGTATCAAATAGTTTTCGAAGATTCAAGGATAATTCAATTAGTTGGCTACAAGCCTCCTCTTATTAAAAGAACAAAAGAGTACAGCCAGGCAATTAACAAAAATCATTATCTAACATGTGTTACACATGCACAACAGAACATTTGAGAAGCACTGACACCAATGCTGACTAGAAAAACATGCAACACTCATCTGGAGACTATTACTGTGATCGTGCATCAGTTCATGATCCTTTTTGTTATCCTATTGACATAACACGTTTAATGAAGGAAATATTCAGTATATTCATTACTTGAATTTACATCCCTTAGATCCTTCGGAGGAAGATAATAATTATAATTGCCAAAAGAAATGCTAAGGACATTAGTTACGCATCAAATCACCTGAGGAGCAAAAACATAAGCTAAGGTTCCAAATATGGCGCCACCTAAAAGAAATCCAGCAACAAAATCACCACTACCACCCCTACCGCCATCTCTGCACAGAACAGAGGAAAAAATTTGAAATATATTTGAGATGGTAATATTTCAGTTTTGCTTTAACATCCAAAAAAAAAAAGGAACAGCTTATCCACCTAAAAATTGAAGGTACAATCAACATCAAGAGAGAAGGTCCATCCCACAGCTCAACGTAACAAAACAATAAGCGATCACAAGACAAACAAAGTTTTAACCCACATGAAAAAAGAGGAGATATTACTGGCAATAGGTTATATCAAATAACCCAAGAAGCCCAAGGTTTTTACTCATTTCTCAAGAATTATGCAAATACCTTCCAAATCCCCAATAAATTCGATATCTAAGCCTTCTTCAGGCTTTAAAATATGATCCATCAAAATACAGAAGGCATGAATCAAAATGGAAGCAGCAGCAGCAATTAATATCCCATGGATGTGAATAGAGAACCCTGTGTCCCTACCAATAGCTAACAACTAAACCTTTCCTCTCAATGAAGAGATGGTGCTAGATACAGGAGGTTGGAAGTGTCAAAATTTCAAAATAATACATTCAAGAACAAATAGTATTTGCTTCTGCTTAGCTGTTTCCAACTTAAGATCTTAAAGCTGCAACCTTCCTAACCAGTATATCTTGAAGCTTAGGAATTACATTTTTTTAGCAAATGGCATTAGAAAGTAAATTCAACCACTCTCCATATCCACTTAGTTGCTTCCCTAATTTGGTAAACTTCCTATCTCAAAAAGCAAATCGATAGAATTGGGAAATTATAGAGAAATAGAATGACAATTGGAACTATAGATGATGATTTCTTTTTGTAATTTGTAATTCATGACTACTAATTTAAGTACTAGAAGAAATCACTATGGCCAGAGCCAACTGCTGAATATTAAAATCATTCAGGCAAAAGAATAACAAGCATTTTTATCTACGTTTTTAACAATTCTCTATAGTAAGTTGTCAAAAAATTAGAACGGACAACATACTGGTATTCTGCACAAACTGATAACTTGCGGTTTGTTCCTGCCTGGTTAGACCTCCTCACAACTGCCAGTTTTGATGCCTTTCCTGACAAATAGGACTTTGAGGACAGAAGCTCTTGTGCCTTCAGATGAGATCCACCTAAATCAAATATAGCGGTGTGATTATTAAACCAACAAACCGTGAGTTCAGAAACATCTTTTATCTGCTTCAATTTCACATACCTTAGATAAAATCAAACTAAGTATATTGTAACTGAGTAGAACAAAGAGAAGATCATCACTCCTATTTTGGAAATATAATGAACCTCAGAATTCCGTAACTCAAAATCATGAAAGTAATACGCATCTAAGCATAATGAATTAATCTAGAAAACAATTAAACATAAAAGTGCTGATTCGGTGATTCCTAAAATTTTTAACTGAGAAAAAAAAATTAACCACAAGTTGTACAACCAATTAACCTAGTCATTTTATTCTTGCTAATAGATTATGTGAATGTGGCAACCATATTTTTCCTTGGAAATTCATGAGTTCTCTCAGCAACCAAACAAACAAACACAGAGAATGAAAAAGAAACTGATGCTGTTAGCAGAATTTCCATACCTGAGATTGATACGGGAGCGAAACTTGTTGCCATGGTACAACAAGGAAAGGATCTACACAGAAATTCAAAAGAAGATTGAGAGAGGATATGAAGAAAAGTGTTTAATAAGCGAGAAATGAGGTAGAAATAGTTATATGCCGCTGCCTGTTCGTTTTCTGGGTTACTATTATTAATAATTTCCAATAATGCCCTTTTGTTTTAATGCCAAGCCAATTTTACTCCATTACAAAATAACCACACTAGTACTGTGGCAAAACCACTACTAGTGCATGAATTACATTTAAATAAAAAACTTCCACATTTTAAGAAATGTAATAACCAATTTACATATCTATTTTACTCTTCAATTAATTATTATTTCGAAAACATATATGAAATTCTTAAATTACAAAAATTTATATTTCTAAATTAGAGAGAGAGACTGATATTTAGAAAAATTAGTAGTGAAGATACATTAAATATTTCTCTCAGTTTTTGTATATTTTAAGTTAATTTGATTATCAAAATTCAACTTTGTGATGGAAAATCTTTTTTCTTAATTTTAAAAAAAATACATTTATAGAAATTAAATTATCGTATTTAAATAAAAACAAAATAATTATTTGGTTAAATTATAGTAAAGTCTTGAATAAATATAATAAGTGTAACTTTTTTATTTTAATATATACTTCATCATAAATTCAAATTTTTTATGATTTATGATGGAAAAATGCTTGTTGCATATATATTTCTAAAAAAATTGAATTATAAATTAAATTAAATAAATATATAATTTAATTTCTGACTTTTCGAGTATGTCTGAGTTAGAGGTTGCTTTTCGAGATAATTGTTTTACCACCTGAATTAAAGGTTGCTCTTCGAGATAATTGTTTTCTTCTCTCAAAACTTTCTAATACTTATGTTCGTTGACTTTTTCAATCGACGACTCATACTTTAGTTTGGGTCTCTCTTTCCTATGTCAGTCTTACTATTTGGCATTTGGTTTCTTAGATCTTTTATGCCATTTATCTTTACTTAATGGAATTTCCATTAGAAATTTTCAGGAAAAAAAAAATTAGCATCCCCAGAGGAAATCCAATACCACAATGTCCTTATACACAATTATCCTTCAGTCTTACACTTCAAAATAATATTAGTATAATAACTTTTTATTATAATATGAAAAAATAAATTTACCAGAGGGCATTAGAATCATTTCCAAATGATAATAATATTCAGAAAAGAGGTGATTAGACTTGTGTAGTAAGCAATATTTATTTAATTAATGTTACATAGTAAAGCACAATAAAGATTCCACCTTTGTCTTTCTGGAAAAGGATTAAAACAGCCAAAATAATCCAAAAATAAACCAGTCGTAAAACGATGAGTCCGGAGTTATTTGGAAAGCTCAAAATAATTTTTTCTTTATAAAAAACAAGTGGAGGCATAATAGAAATGTATATACCAATGCGAATGTCACAATCAGCAGAGATTTTTGGATTGATACTCTCTATTTTTGTTGTCTTGTAAGTTACCGTAGCAAGCAATTACCACACAAATGATCCAAAATAGAACAAACAAAAGGAGGTAGATGAGGCCAAGAGATAATTGTAACTTACATTATCAAATCAAAAACTTGTGCTCGATGTGAACTAGTACTACATTAACACAATGTCCTTACAGCTGCAAGGCAAAAGCACAGCCATGAATACATTGTAATCATCAAATATAACCTCTATAATCTCACTTTGCATTGCACACAAGTGTAATGCAGCATTGTGAACCTGGGCACGGCGAACTGCACCTCCGAAAAAAGTGAAAAATACCCTTTTGAGAATCCAGATTGCAGCAGCCAGATATCCTTTGATCACAAAACATCATCCTTCTCGTGAAGGGAATACCATTGGGAACTGGTAGCAGAGCAAGGATTTACTACCCCCTCCCAGAACCAAAAAGCATCACCTTTTTATATCATTTCCTGGCAACACGACGACTGTACCAAATACCAGCAAAAAACAAAAAAGGAACAAAAGAAAAGATAAATCAGAAAGCAAAATGGTAAACAAAAATATAACTCATACTCAGCACCACCACTAATAAGATACTGGGTCTGAAAATATCTAAAGGTTCATTTTAACCGGCTTAAATTCTCTTTATATACAAATAGCCGTGACTATGCACTCCCAAAACAGAAATGCTAACAAGTAAAAAAGAAAAATTATTAGTTAATCCTGTGTGGGTTATGAACAGATGGAAAGCCCTTGGACGATCATCGTACATGATCGGGTACATTATGTAGTGCTGGCGCACATTAATATACAGACTGAGCCACTGGGCCTATTTATCTAAGAAGCCCCCGAAAAGGAGCAGTGAAGTATTCACATGGCGCCTTTCAGGCAGGAGCTGCTCTGATTTTGAAACAGGTTTGACAGTTTGTTCCTTGTCTGGGAATGGAAATGAAAGAGAAAGGGAAAGGGAAGCAGAGACACCATCCTCCTCTTCCTTATTTGTCACCTTTTTTTCTGAACTCTTGTCCTGGGTATCATTATTATTTTTCTCTATCGTTTCAACAAAGAAAGGTAACATTCCTTTGTTAGGAAGTTTTGTCTCAGCCCCTAAAGCAAGCTCAAGATTTGGGACACCTTCATGGAATTGATCCTCATCATTTGATGAGTATTCTTTCCAAGGCATGGAGTTACCCCCCAATCGAAAATCTTTTACACGACGTGAATCCACAGGAAAGAAGTACCTTTCAGCAGTTCCTATATCCTCCAGGATAACTTTCTCATCAGGAGCTTTCTCTTCCTCGATTGAGGAACTCAAACCCAAATTACGTATCGGTGAAGCAAAACCATCTCTCAGAGGGTTTCCCTCCCTAGCAGTGCTGCACGTATATGATTCACTGAAACCAGATTTCAGCTTCTTGCCAATACCAATACCATTCTCGCCATCCACTATATCCCATGGCAGTTTTTGACATGCACTACTTGAAGTCAGTGTCTCTGAAAGATCCAATAAAGGGCGTTTCCTGCTATGTGACTGCCAGGACTCGAGCCCTTTCACAGTTAAGTCTCCACCTGGGGAAGCTCCTGTGTCCATTCTCGTAGAATCTTCGTTCAGATTTCTTTCAACTTTAACCACATTTTTATCAATGTCCATCATATCTACCATTTTCTCCTCACAAACACTTGCTGCACTACTTTCATCTTGATTACCAGCCAGTAAAACCTTGGGAGATGTTGAGATTTCTCTCACACTTGATGCATCTACATGCAATTGGGTCTCCTCCCTGCTACTAGAACCATTATTGGATCCAGTTGCCTGAGCAGACAATTCTGCATCCAACCTACAATCTGAGAGAGCTACTTTTTCCTGCAAAAAGAATGGGTCAGCATCATTAAGGAATGTGAAATGAAAAAGATCCAACAAGAAGCTTTATTGAAATCAGCATACATGAAAACTCAAACACAAAAAGAAAGAAGCAACGAATATCATATTAAAATGAAAATTTTAGAAACTATATCCAAAAAAAAGGATAATTATCAGTTTACTACTTCCTTCTTGCCACTCTTCTTCGATGACCAATAATGGCAACATGATGAGTCCATGGGTACTTATTCAGTCATTAAATCTTTTGCAAATATGAGTCCAAAGTAATTGTCGCGAAGGATTGTGACGGAAGTAAGCTGATAACTGAAACAACTATCCCTTTAACAACCTTGGTCTCTAGGACATAATATACATTTGGCTTCAATATCTTCTAGATGAATTAGAGATGAGTGTTTTGATTGTAGACCAGCAAGCAGGAAGTGACTGGTGGAAGATGTTATCACGGAGGCAGAGGTTAACAGGGCCAATGAATTCTACCAGAAAACTATGAATTCTCAATGGCGTCAAAAAGGCATTTATCAAAATGCATTACCTCCTATTGATTTACCTCTATTTTGCAGCCCTACAGGATCTGATTGGAATGTAACATTAAAAGGGTTCCCACCAGATCCCATTCCCTCATGAATCCCAATGCAATCAGTATGTTGTAAAAAATTGCCAAAAAAAAAAAAATTAGAAATCGCCACAATCACTTCTATGCCAATGCTTGAAGGGAAGGCCTGTACCACGGATTATTCTTTAGCTCAAAGGCTCGACATCTTTGGGCTTCCAGTTGTATTACTTGAGAATACAAGATCTTGTCCACTAGCACATGCCTCAAACTATTAACAGGACATTGATCTCAAACAGAAAGGATAGCTTAGAGCCATACTTAATTAGGCAGCAGCATCAAACAAAATTAACATTTATCAAATACAATAATGGAAGATGAATAATTTAAGGTTGCATCTAAGTAACTGATTGTGTAACTGGAATCAGAAAATTAAGCAAAAGATGCTTTAGATTTGTCTCATTTTCAAATTTATATGAAGCAGACCCCAGTAAATTACAGCTAACATCAATAACAGCTGCTATCCTTTGGAGATGTGTCTATTGTAAAAGGATACTGCAATAAAATAATATAAATATTGGCAAATGTATACATAAAATTTCAAAAAATTAGCATTTAGCTGCAGCAATTCAACTTAATGCTATAGTAAGAAAAAGCATTAATATGCAAGACCCAAAAATAATACATGCAAATTATGAGGACAACCCAATTAAATAAGCCAGCCACCAATCTTCCGATTTTAACCTAAATTTAAACAATATTCATTCACTGCAAGATTAGCCAAATTGCTACATAGGAACTCTCTGAGTCTCAAATTACAACAGTGAATAATCTTTCTTCCTTTCTCGGGGACCGATTTCGGTTGGGGAATGTGGTCAGTCATGCATGTGAAACCTTTCTAACAAATACCACATATGTTAACAGGAAGAGAGCATCAAGAATCATGTTCTCAATTAAGGGAAAAAATGTAAGTACCTGAGAAGGATTAGTGCATCTAATTTCTGCACATGAAAGTATGCTGCCTGTTGCATTCTTTGGCAAGGATTTGGAGACTTGCTGTTCCAAGTTTGAATGTGAAGTGGATGCTTTATCAAGATCCCTATTCATTGAATTACATGGTTTTTCGGTAGCATTGATGTCCATTGGCACCACATTGGGACTTGAAACTGAACGAGTTACAGAATCGGAACAGTTGGATTTCTTTCCCCTGAAAACGCCCCACAGAAAAAACAGCATGTTCCAACCTGCCAATTACAGATCACAAGCCTCAGAAATTACAATTGCCATGTGATAGATTTCATGAGTCATTTCTTCCTATCATACTATCAGATCTGACAGAATACAGCCAACTCTAGTCCACTCATTTTCAAGCATTTCTTGAATTGAGGTACGCAGTTGGGTAGGATCATGCAAGAAAGAACACCATCAGATAACAAAATAGTGAGCCACCAGAGAACCATTCAGATGATCCAAAATAAGGTTTACCAAGTTTGAGAAATAACGTTCCACATTCAAACTCCTGGAAAATATACAAAAAGTAAAACAAAGAAGAATATCATATATGTAGCTATACTAACAGAGATGGAGCAAATATTTTATATGGCACCAGTCTCACAATATCATCATTCTAGTATGACGATAAGTTTCCCAAGAATCCAGGTGTGAAGTATAAAATCCTATAAAGAAATTATCAAAATGCATCACTGCCATGCTTAACAGTATGTTTGGATTGATCTGCGAATACTTTATTTCATTTGAAAATGACATATGTAGGGAATGTGCTAATGATATCATACAATTGAAAATGTTTCATGTTCGATAATATTACAATAATAGAATTGCAACAAATCCACAACATCATTTGTTGTACATGTGGTAGATAATGGAAATGTAAAATTGTCTTACGTTGAGAGCTCTCAGGAAGCTGAGTGGATGGGAATATCAAGAATTCAACATCATCAAGATATCCTTTCAGTGCCAAATCTCTTTTAATCATGTTATCCAACAGGTTCTTGTAGCTCTTCTCATAACTGTACCACAAGCAGTACAGAGCATTAATAGAGATACTAAAGGGCAAATATACATCAAAGAGGCCATAATCTTCGGTAAGGAAAGAATGAAGTATAACTGCATTTACCTTTCAAGATCCTTAGCAAAGAAATAGAGAGCAATATTATCCTCTTTGGCGCCATGTTCATGGAACTGTCTTGGCCATGTACTTAAGCGAGGCACTTCTTCCACAGTAATTTTCTGGGGAAACTGATTCATTACTTCAAGAACTTTAGGAGATGCACATGTTGATAAATGTGCTTGAATTCCAGTATGTAAGTCGAGAAGTCTTCCACCTCTGCGCACTTCAAAGGCCCCCCTGCATGCATGGAACAAAATATCAACTAGAACACATCTTGAGAAGCATTATAGAAATGAAAGGATAGAGAACAAAATGATGTCTAGTCATACTAGAGGAAGAAAACTTACTGCCAGATATATTCATGCTCTGGGATAGTCAACATCTTTGAAAGAAAGGGAGTAGTTATCAAAGAATGACGGGGTTTTCCACCAGAACAGGCCATTGTATCTTCCCCAACTTTCGAAGGGAAAACAATGTCTGAAGAATTTATAATAGGCTGCTTCACATTATTAATATATGTTTGTTTGTAATTCTCAGAGAAACTCAGACCAATATTCGCTTGTCCTTCATCTGTTCCTTCATCAGAATTTCTCAACTTATTTGAAACTGAAAACTGATCATGAGAAGCTATCTCAGAAGTCACATCTGCATTTGATGACGACAAACCATCAGATTGATCACTATCTTTCTTCTTTCTGAATATTCCAGGCTTCTTAAGCATAGCAGCCTCAATTGCAGCTTTCAATTTACTACCTTTGCCCATATCCTCCCTTGCACTTCTTGAAGCAGAAATGTCAATCCCAGAAGGCCTGGGACTACATACTGTGCAAAATTCTGCACTATGTCCAATTTCTTTGCACTTTTGACAAGTGATACTTTTTGACCCAGCAGTCATTGCAGGCCTCAAGCGAGCAACAGAACTCTCCCTAGTTTTCTCAGTTACATTTGCTGGTTCTCGTGACCGAGATACACCGTCTTGTAAATTTTCATCAACGTTACAGGACTGTCGCTCCACAGCCCAAGAAGAACTGGAAGAAGGTTCATCCTTTGGACTAACTTGGTTCAACTTTTGTTCGACAGAAGCACCAGTCATCCCATTCATAGCTGAAGAACGAGCTGTGGAAGGGAACAATAAAAAATTAATTTTGCACTACCACCACAAACAAATGGGAAAAAAATAGGACAAGAAGCTGAATAAAGGAACAAAACAGAGGTACCATGAGATAATGAAATGTTCTAGTTAACATACACAATCAAGAAGGTAAGATCATACCAGTAGCAACAGGTGTTTCTGCACATTTACGTCCAATACTACTGGTCGATCTTAATCCACCCAATTTCCCATCAGACTGTGAAGCCTTTGACTCTTTGTTATTGCTAATAGATGAGACCGTGACACTTTCACCACGTGGGGTGAGCTTTTGATTGCCTTTTAGTGAAGAACTGTGAGAATTAATTGTCCCCGAACTAGGCAATGGACGATCCAATTTAGGCAAAGTTTTGCTCTCAAACGCACTCCGATCTTTTGCCTGTTTTAACGCTTTTATATCTTGAGCTTGAGAAAATTTTGATGAAAGCAATTTAGTTTTCATCTCCGTTGCACTGGAACGACATGAACTCACTGATCTAAATGACATAGATTTGTTCATTGTCCTGGTAACCCCCTCCTTCATATCGAGACACGAACTTTCTTTAGTGCCCTTAAACTTGTGAGGAACTTCATCAACCAGTTTCACTTTTGGTTTGGAGTTTATAGTGCTGAATGAATTCGACTTCAGCAAAGTACCTGAAAAGAGAAAAATTAGCTAATGCTTGCCACAATAACCCAATTGATAATAAACATATGGATGAGAAAACCATGGCCTCCATCCACTTGATGTACAAACATATGTTAAATCAGACCAAGTACAAGAACTTCACTGTATGACTTGTCATACATTGTAATCTGCCCCAAGCAAACTTTAAATACCACTTTATTCATTCAATCAGATTTAAGTTCTGATATATGCCATTCATTTGTGTTCACTCAACACCAGCAATGGACCTAATTGTATGTGTGGTATAGAAAAATATATCAGATTTAGAAACCAGTACCGGAAAAGCTGAATTTAATAGCAAGTCATAAAAACTAGCATAAATCAACTGGGTGTGCATTATATAAAAAAAATTAAACTCCACATCCATAAAATAAATAACTAGCGGACAGTAATCATCCTTACTCTTGGGTGCTTGAAGACGTGCACCAACAGCATAAGGACGTGAGTTTTCTGGACTATCAATAACGGAGTGATTGGCAAAAGATGTCTGAATAGATGGCTTTGCTTTCCCTTTATCTATGCCTTTGAATGAACTATCCCTAGACAGTGCAGCCAATTTACTGGGGCTGGATAACTTTGGAGATCCAAAACTTGTTTCAACAGCCAGCCTTTTTGAAGCTGAAGCCACTTCTATTGTTTCTAAATGCCTCTTGATGGAGCTCAGTGCATTTGGTTTGTTAGACTTTCTACCCTCAGCATCTGAACCTTCAGAAAATTTCAGAGTTAAATGCAAAATGTTTTTCTGCTTTTTACACATCAATCTTTTCAGTAAACAATTCCAATTTTATTTCTGCTTTACCTTGCCTCTGGTTTTCTATCTCTTCAGCTAACTTGCATTCTTCACACAGCCAATCACCTTCTGGGACTTTCTGAAGCATTTCCCGCATGCAATAACTGGTTAGCAGTAATAGGCTTCTTTGAGTACTAACATTTGATTTGATAGAATAGAAAAATGATATAAGTCAATAACAGACAACAGCAGAGTTCAAAGGTCACATATGCTTACGTATGTTCAGCACCATCTGTGCACTTACTACAAATAGCAAGCAAATCCTCCCGACCAGCATCCCCGCATATATCACATACTTTCACCTGTTTTTCAACCATAAAAACGTGATTTCAGCTATAGAGAAAAGAAGATCCCCACAAAAAGAAAAAATGTGGAAGAAGAACGAAAAGCAACATCCTTATTCAAATATCATAAATGACATGATAGTACATTTCTTTAACATGCCAATCCAATTAATTTATATTACAATAAATGTACATTTCAAATAAATTCCATTTCTGTAGACAGTACAGTTGATCACAAGCAGTTACAGGGGTTAGTTCCTCAACTGAAAAAACAAATACTGATCTAACGGTTACCAACATGATAATTGATATAAGGCAAGGCCTCAACCAATCCCACCAATATGAGTGCCAGAATAAATACACTAGAAACAAAAAAGTTATTTAAACTGGGAAATTCATTTTATAGACCTTCCAAACCCAAAACCACAATTTTTACCTCTCACATTACCAACAATCATCGGTGCACTTATACACACACTTAGAGTAATGTCTTCAGAGAAACAGAATACAGCAAAGACAAATTGGAAAGAGCATGCAGCTAAAAAATCAAAATACTTTAGAAAGGAGAGCTTGAGCTTCTAAAAAGATCAAGCGTATAGTACTCACATCATGCTCCACAATGTCTGACTCATCACTCTCGTCACCAGATACAGTCTCCTGCGGATCAGGTAAATCAACCGATTGATTCAACTTCTCATCTTGATCAACTTTTACTGAACACTTAATTGTTTCATCTATTGGACCTCCATTGTTGCTTTTGGTCTCTGCTTCCAACTTGGGTAAAGGTTGACCTGAAACCTTAAGCATATCTACCTTCACATCTTCTTCCAAATGTGCCCCATTTGTGTTGGGCAACATGCACCTGCTCTGGACATTTGATGAGCCACCACCAATGTGTTCACCATTGAAAGTTGTCTCTAACAACTCCAGCTTGGGGGTAATTAGCACCTTTCCAGTTCCTTCCGATCCTAAACTACTAACTAAAGCCGAATTGCATGATAAATTCTTTCTTTCTACATTCTCATTATGATGACTTTCAGTTATATTTGCATCATCAACTCTACTGACGCATGAACTATTATCATCATGACCCTCTACAACTTTGGGATATTCATTCTTATTTGAGATAGTTATCTCATTTGAAGTGCATTGCTGCTTTGGAGAAAGTTTATCCACCCCAACATTTCCGTCAATGGGCAATTTCAGAAGCATATCAGACTCACCTGAGGCATCAACTATGGCTGAACACTTCAAATGTGCTTTGCTTTCTGCGTTTTCAGATGATGAATCATGACTTGAATGGGCACTAAGAAGGTTACTTGCTTCACTGGCAGCAAGCTGTGAACCATCACAAGCTCCTCTTTTAAAATGTGAAACATCATCCTCATTAATAGAGTTCTGACTTGCTGCAGTACCATGAATGGTTTCATCAGAAAATCCATCATCCTTTGCTTCCATACAGGATAGCTTACGATGCATACAAGATGAACAAGGAGCGGAACACACATTACACGTCCCAGACTCTACTTTTGCACGAACCTTCTGTCTCATGGAACACTTGCCCAATCTCTTTTCAAACTGCAATGATAACTTAAGAAATTAGAAAAAAGAAATGAAAACTATATATATATATATATATATATTTAAAGAACGTTATGTGAAAACAAAGTCCAAGCTAATAGCACTAAATAAAAGATTGACAAGCAGCTTCATTAGTTTCAAATTAATTTATTAATGTATTTGCAATGAATTAACAAAGCATATTCCCTGAATGACAAAAATTCCCACACTTTATCATCACATCTATGAACCCAAATGATCTTATCTTACTCTGGTACGTTGTAAAGTTAAGATTCACATTGGCAGCAACTTACTCTTCTAAATCTTCAAAGAAATAGTAAAAGTTCAAGCTCAAAATTGGGATTGAGATATTAACTATGCATGAAAATTGGTGGTTATATTAGTCTAGAGTTAAGATTATAAAGAATGTTGACCATGGAAAACGATTCACTACGCTCACCAGAAAAACATTTAATTTCCACTGAGACTATAGTGAATAAAGATATATTTTCAACCAAACAACATTAAGCAGATTCAAAAGATAACCAGCACTTACAATTTGCAAAAGTATCAAACTTCATTCACATATATTCTATAAATTCCAGGAAGAGAATATAGAATGAAAGAACCTATTGCAACCTAAGCCAGTTCATCCACTTGTATGCTATTATATCCATGTTTAGTTTTTGAGGGGATAAGCAAAATAAAGTCAGATGAAGAGTAGATGAGATAGAAAGAGTATAGAACAACAGAATGTAAATTACCCTTTTTTATCTCACCATATTCTTCTCCATATCTTGTTCAGTTTCCCCTACTGGTCCCTGCATGCGATAACTCCCTCTCAAGACTGATGTGATCTACAAAGGACATCAGAACTACATCAATTACTACTTCCATTAATCTCTAGTTTAATAATCAAATGCTCAATGATAAAACAAAAGGAAAAAATCGAAGCAGTTCCCCTATAACCTAAATTGCAAACTATAATTATCGAAAACTAAAATCAATTAAACAAGCAAGACAACAAAAAGTGAAATTGAACATAAGAATTAATAAAAACAAAAAACCCTAATTACATGCCTTTGCTTTCCCAATCAACTCCGTCGCATTGTACAACTCTTCCAAGTTCAGTTCCCTACGCCCGGTTGCCATCCCCGCCACCACCGACACAATCCGCCGCAATCGACCAACATCGAATCCAAAATTATTTCATCCGCCACAAATTGGTATTATTTTCTCCCAAATTAAAATCGAACTCAATCCCAAATTGAAAAACGATATCCAATACAATCCCTACGGCTGGAACCCTCTCCTTATCTAGGAATTCCTCTCTTTCCCACTGATTCAAAAATAACGAAACCACAATCAGATGATAATTCTGTTACTGTCTCTTACAAGAGGATCTGATATGAAGACACACATAGAGATATATAGATACATATATATATATATGAATATATGTGTGTATATATATATAGAGGTATAAAATACTAATTATTATTAATAATATTTATAATTATTACAAGTAATATTATTATTATTATTATTATTATTATTATTATTAATTATTAATTGTTAATTATTATTACTCTCTTCTAAAACACACTTCTGACTTTTCCCTCTACTACGATCTGAAGAGAAAAAATTCTAAAATCAAACGCTCATAATATAACCATATTCTTGCTCCTTTCTCAGCTTAAATTTGCCTCAGCCTATATATCACTGTACTTATTTTGTCTCTCTAGAAATATAGTATATTTTTATGTCCAGTAAGGGCAAAACTTTCCGTTCCTTTCTCTCTCTAAAAATTATGAATTTTATCTTTCTAATATTTTCCTTTCTATTTCGACATTATATTTTCCTGGAAAGTGAGTAAATTCTCTAAATTTGCAATTTTTTAATGGAGGGTCTTCTTCACTTTGGTCAGCTCTTCCAATTTTAGATGATTTTGGCTTTTATTTTAAGATTTATTATTGTGTATTCGATTCGTTTATCGTTTATATTATTTTATAACTTAATAAATAAGGCATTTCTATACGTTAAAAACTAACCTATACAATTTCCATTCCAAAAAAAAAAAACTAACCTATAAAATCTGTCCATTTTATTTATTTATAATATTACTAATAATTTCAAACTTTATATTTTAATTGTTGAATAAAATCAGAAATTAAACAGGAATTAAGTGTTAATAAAAATAACTATTAATATGTGAAGAAAATAATTTTAAAGTAAATGGAAAATATAGAAACATTAATTTTGAATTTTAAAGCATCTTGTGGAATGTGGATTCTAGTTTAGAGCATGTGTTCCTCAATTCAATTGTTACATACAAAAGTTTTCTGACCACCTTATTTACGTATCTTAAAATACAATAGACATTTCTTTTTTAACTTTTATTTGTAAAACTTCTTCTGCACGATGTAAATTAGCTAACTTAATTTTTTTATTATTTCCTTTTTTATTGCTGATTTTAATTATAAATTTCTTATTTATACTATCTCTAATGTTAATTAAGATTAATATAATCAATCAATTTGCCACATAATAAAATTAGAGGAATTTAAAAAAAATATAATTTTGACATAGACTCGATATTGTATAGTTCACTTTCTATTTATAGAAAGTTTTCCAAACAATATTACATTTATGGTAGATAGTAA
The DNA here is from genome assembly GCA_948099555.1 of Croton setiger. NCBI lineage: Eukaryota > Viridiplantae > Streptophyta > Magnoliopsida > Malpighiales > Euphorbiaceae > Croton > Croton setiger. The sequence goes on along the minus strand of CANUEY010489940.1, from coordinate 28,982 downwards.
ATTATTTTACTTTAAATATAAATCTAAATATAGCAAAAACATTAATGAAAAGTGTTGCACTAAGTATATAAAACATAAGTTATTTTTACATCTTCCGTTATATATGACATATAACATATAACGCATAAACTAATAGAATGTGTTGCATTTAAAATATTCTTACTGTGATAAATTGTCAACCTCTTAAATTAAAGAAAATCACATCTACACCTTCCATTTCAGCATGTCACATAAGCTAAAATCCACAATAAATAGGGCAATCTATTTTTTTTAATCTTTTTATTTTCTTATTGTTAGACATTTTAATCATTTTGTCCTTTTAGTATTGTTAAATACATGTGAATTTCTTAAAAAATTTCTCCAATTATATTTTTAATAATATTATTATCATAGTAGTAATAGTTGTTTTTGTTAATAATAAAAGAATTGGGTAGAGAAAATAAAAAAATTTAAAGAGAGGGAACGTCAGGTGCTATTATTAGAGCTCCTATAGAAACCAGTATTTAGTAGTTCATGCAACAACAACTCTTCAGGCACCAGAGTCGCCACTAATTCTCGTTGGAAATGGATGGAAAAGTGAGAAAATGCATTGTTAATTTGAGAACTTCAACTAGTAAAATATTGTGCTACGGCGGTTTGTTGAAGTATCTAAGACCAATAGGAGAAAACCCAAGCAACAATGAGTTTTTCTGCACCAATATCATTGTCATTTGTTAGTTGTTTATTGAGAAACCCATGGGTTCAAATTTGGATCACGTAACCCATAAATTTTTATTGCATTTTTTACGATTTCCAGTGATATAATGTAATATTTGATGACAAATTTTGGTTACTCTTGATGAGAGTTTTAATTTAATATATATATTCACCGGTCTCGGTCATTGTCAAAATTAAAATATGTACTTTTCATTTTGATCATTTTGGGTAGACATTGAAAATCAGTAAAAAAATTCATTTCCATTCTTATAAATATTTTTTTCATTTAAAATATGTGAGAGGACATTATTATCATTTGATTAATTTCTCTCTCATTGTTCGTCCGCACTTTTTTTACAAAATTAATGGTTTTAGAGACACGCTAAGAGATTTAAGAAAATTTGCTTCTAACAAATTGTTTTATTTAATTTTAATTATTTTTATCCTATTGAAACTTAAAAAAATATATATATTTTTCCACACCGTGTTTAGATTTGAAGAACAAAGAACACTATTATTAAAATTGATGTAAAAATATTTATTAACAAAAATAATAAACGTGGAAAATTATAAAACCCGCGCATCGCGGACCATCATGTATCTAGTGTTGGGATTTAAATTTCAAAAGGTTCACAAGCTGTGATTCGCTCAAGAGCGGGTCTAGCCGCACGTGTGATATAGCGGATAGTGGGTTGGCACGTGATATGTGTGGTCACACACACACACACAGGGTAGCTTAGGATGAAACACGTGGATCCTTGAGGTCCATCTGGCTTAGCGTGTTTTGCCAAGATTCATTAGGAATCAATCCATTGATGTTAGGAACTAGGATATCTCCTTAATTGCATTCAAAAACATGGCATGCGTTTCCAATCAAAATACTAATTATTTAATTTGATTTTAAAACGAAAATTACGGATAGGTTTTTCAATAAGACGATTTTTTAAGAAAAGAGATATTTCATAAATATATATATATATAAACGAAAATAGACATTTATAAACAAAATTGAACAAATAAATTGAAAGATCCGATATTAATTTAACAAAAAAAAAATTAATTTCATGGTCTATAAATGGATATTCATTGGCATATTTACCAACTTCTGTTTTCACATCAGGTTCAGCTTTAAATACTTAAATGCATGGGTAAATTAGTTAGTTGGAAATCCTTTTGAATAAGAACCTAATCTTTTAATTAATTCTGAATTTGTAGTTCGATCTTTATATAGAACGCAGGGGTTATTATTATTGCTTTTCAATTAAAAATATTAAGAAAAAATGATTTTAATTTCATCAACGGTTGGTTTAATTAGTTAGTGGGTGTCTAGAATTAAACATACAATTGTAGTGTTTGTAATTTGCTATACAATTTTATGGTAGGTTTCTAAGATAATTTAATATCTGCCTAACATATTGAATTTCATTTTAAAATTTCCAAGCAACTGATTTGACACGTAAAGCATATAATAATAATAATAATAATAAATTTACTCAAGAATAAACATAAAATAAAATGCAAGAAGATGCATGATGGGTGGGACTTGGTAGCAACATCATTATAGTAGCAGTAGCAGAGGCTAGCTAAGATATCTAACAATTTAGCCTCCTTGTATAGATTCTATTCTGAATTACAAAGATTCTAATCTAAGATCCTCCACTTTCTTTTATAATCATCACATTATTATTCACCTAATCCATCAAACTTCAAACCCTTTTAAATTTGACCTACCATCTTCCAATTTTGTATAACTTTCCCAATCAAACCCTTTTGAATATTTAACCATTCCATAATTTAAACCACTCTATTATTCAACTTATAAATAGACATATTTGAAAGTTCCCATGTCTATTAGAGACTTTTTCTAATATTTTTAATTTTTTAAATCAATCATTTAAAAATTAGTCATTAAAGAAATTAGTAGTTTGTCACTGTATCAATTTTATTTTCTATTAATTTAACAAATAAAATTTAACTGTTTCACGATAATAATTAATATGAGTAGTGAGTGGATTAGTTGTTTCAATATGATTGTACATGTATATTTTAAAAAAAAAATTAAATTCTTCATAGAATGCATTAATAATTTTTAGAGATTAATACCTTTTAAAATTGCGACCAAAATATAATTTATTTGTTTTAATCATTAAAAAAACATTAAACCGATTTTAAAAAAAAAATAGTGTGTGAGAATTTTTCATCAATTAAGTTTAAGTTTATAGTCGGTAACAACTTTCAACTAGTGTATAATCAATCAAGAATAATTTACTATACAGTATGCACCTGCAGCGAGATTTCTCTTTAATTCGAATATATGAACAAATATTTTATATATAGGCCAACATGTTGTTAGATCTTAGAATTTAATTTCTTATTTATTGACTAAACTCTTTAGGCATCAATCAATTTAAGTTATTATGATTTTGCATAATTAATACTTATATTTATGGTATAGTTTCATTACATACTTAAAGTCTTTATCTTCTTTTTCTTTTCTTTTTTTTTAAAGAAAAAATTCAAATAAAAAGTATTTAACACTAATAAAAATAAAAATACTTTTTAACTTTTTTTTAGCGTGATATTAAAATTTTTGTTATAATTAATTAAATGTTATTCCATTTACAAATTAATTACGAGAGTAAAATAGCCATTTAATTAATTATAACAAAAGTTGATATTTTAGGGGAGAATTGTAAGTGTTTAATAGAACCATACTTAAAAGACACAAATAATTAGTATAAAACTTAGAGATATAAATATTAATCATGTGAATTCATATAGGATTTAATTTTAGATGCAAGTGGATTTTTTAATGTATTTTTTCGTTTCCTTCAAAATAAAAAAGTTTTCCTATTTTAAAAATTGTTAGGTGTGTTTGGTTCACTCGTTTCATACAATTCATTGTCAATCAAAGTGTGACATATTGATCATTCTACTTACCACGAAAGTTATACGATAGAGGAATCAGATTCATTCGCACTAACAACACTGTTAGCACTTATTTAGTGCAAATGATAAGACTGTTACTATTATTCCCATAATGTTATTCAGTGCAAATGATAGGACTATTACTAGTATTCACATGATGTTGTTCAGTCAATTAATGAGCTCTTTTATATTAAAAAAAAAAATCATACAACTAATAACTATCCTCTACGATTTTATGCAATAGCTATAGTTTGGAATTTTTTTAAGTTTGGTATTCATAAACATTTAAATTAGTAGCTAAAAGCTGTTTAAAATGCAAATTAGTTGATAATTCTTGATTCTATAGGCTTTTATTTAAAAAAATTTCTTTCCAGATTGCAGCTTATTTATATTAAGATTATATTAATACCTAATATATAAATTAATAGCTAATGTTTGATATTTTTTTGAATGGATCTCTAACATTTGTGTATGTACAAATTAACAACTCACATTTAATAATGGTTTAATGTTCCCCGTTTGATAACCGGAAAGGTTCGAAAAATGGACTGAAACAATTTGGCTACCAAAACTTCTGACAAATTTTTACGGCATTTGAGTTATCGAACGGGAAAAATAAGGCTATAGTTAGATTGGGCTTATTGAGTACTTCATTTAATGTATTCATTTGCTCCGATTGATAATGAAATCTAAAAATGAGATTTTAGGTATAATAAATTACACTATTGATGCTTATTTAAAAATTATAGTTTGGTTCCTAAATGGTGTTCAACAAACGAAGTGTTTGTTAGTACAAAAATATGAATGTAATGTGTTTATTTGTGCATACATAAATGTTAATGATCCATTCAGAAAAACATTTTAATGTTAGATGTTAATTTTTATATAAGACTATTATATTAATTTTATTGAAAAACTACTTTTAAAATTATTATTTAATGATATTATTTGATTTTAATAGTTTAAAAATAATAATATATTGCATTTATGATCTAAACAATAGATTAAGGTTCGAATTATTCCACCATAATTTTTAAAAAATATATCAAATAAGTTTAAGTAATATTATTTTTAAGGGGTAATTACTATTGGGTCCCTGAGGTTTGGCCTAATAGACCCGAAAGTCCTTCTATTTCTAAAATTGTATCAAATAGTCCCTAACTTTTGAAAATTATACTCTGAGGTCCTTCCGTCCACTTTGACCGTTAGTCAACGGTCAAAGCCAACGTTTTTTTTTTTTTCAAAACGACAAATTTACCCTTTAGTTTATTTGAATCGAACCATGATTTATTTGAATCAAACCATTCTAATTATTAAATCAAACCTGTGGGACCCACTTACTATAAATATGAAAAACAACAACACCAAGACTCGAACCAGCAACCTTTAAAAAGAAAGCATGTTAATCAACTACACCAAACACTTATATTGTATTAAGTTGATGTGATAAGATTTTACTGTAAAGCACAACCATTCACCTTTTATGACTATAGCAATTATCTATTCTTTCAATTAAGATTTTATTAAATAATTACGTATTTATTTTTTTATCATCCTACACAAGTCTGAAGGTTAGAAATAGAGAGACTTTTGGGTCTATTAGGCCAAACCTCATGAACCCAATAGTAATTACCCTATTTTTAATCCTAAAGACCTTACATATCTCAAGACAAAAATATAACGTGTAGCCAACGTGATACTGACCAGTATCCGGCTAGAGCTCGTACGGTTTTAACAAAAATGCCACCCAAAAATGGATTTTTTGCCTTGCCGAAAAAATGAGGTTACCAGAATTTTCGTTGAATCGTCACCGAAAAAAAACCTAAATTATTGAAAAATAATTGTATAGCCATCAAATACTCTATATATATTTTTTTAGAAAATGAACTTTGTTGCTTTTTCTTTGCCGTACTAAAAAAGCTCTAAGTGAATTCTTTTCCATTATTGTGTTGTTTTTGAATATTATTTTCATTTTGTTGTTATTTCTCGTATATGTCCTAATTTTTAATTACGTGGGCTTGCATTTGTTCAAAGTTTTTTCAAATGAGGTTGCTTTGGAAACGTCAAAAATTTTTGGCTCAAAATGAAAATTGATCACTCAGGTTTTCAAAAAGCATAAAGGGACCCTTTAAAATTAAAAAGATCTTTTGTTCATTAAAAAAAAAGAAAAAAATCAGAAAACTAAAGTGCCGAGAAGATGATTGGAAACTAGACGATTGCCCCTTCGCCATCGTGCATCTCCACAAACTACAGCTGACCAATGAACGAAAAGTATTAATCGATAACTCTCATGCCGATGAGTCTTTCAAAATTCTAGGAATTAATATATATGGCTGAAAGTAGATGAAAATAAGTTGAAGAAAAATCATGTTTTCAAACTGTAGATGCCAAAAACTTCACGGATTATCATTCAATCATCGGTTTCTTGATGGTTTAGTCGAGCAGCATGCTGCAGCTTGGCAGCTTGGCTTCCAAGTTGTTTTTGACGAGTTTTAGACATGAATCCATCATTTTGCATTGGATCTTCACCGAAGAAGATGAAGCTCAACTTGTCACAATTTTTTAGCGAGAGTCAAAGTGTTTGTCTTGCTAGAAAATCGTGGTCACTCGGAAAAATATAGTCATCATATACCCTTTGTATACTTAGTAGTAAAAATGATCCTTTTGACTATTATTTCTAATTGTATATTCTAAAAAGTTATAAATGCCAATTTTTTTCACATTATTTTCAATATTTATGATTTTTGGACTATTGTTTTATTTTTTATTTTTAATAATCTTAATATATCTCTTTCAGTTGGTCCAAAATCATAATGAGGTTGGATTTATAGCAAACTATGAAATTTTGAGTGTATGCAATGCATAAAGAATGTTGAGATGGACATGCAATTGTAATAACAACTTAAATATTTGGTGACAGAAAATGAATTCACTGTTTCTTAAAGTGTTTTTCATCTTTCTTATTTGCTTCCATTTTTTATTTTGGCTTAATATTTTTTTTTCACCAGTAGTATTTAAAAAAAAAAAACACACAAAATAGAAAGAAAAAAAAGGATGATATTAAAGAGGCACGTGCACATCACAAGAGAATAAGTCACAGAAAAAATTAAAGACGAAAAAAAGAAAGAAAGAAGTAGCTGACCGGTCAAACGAAGAGGAAAAAGAAAAGAAGAAAGAGAGACTGTCAAAACGCACAGCACAGCCAGAGAAACAAAAACAACCAAACAGAAAGGAAGAAACAAAGATTTACAATGCAGAAGCTGCAGTCATTTTTATTTTTCTTTTAATTATTATTATTATTATGAAACTTGAACAATTTATTCATACCCAAACAGGAAAAACGTTAAAAACTATACCATAAGAATCAAATTTTCCTTTTTTTCTTTTTTTTTTTTTTAAATTCATTAGCTTTCATTGCCTAAACGCTAAAAATAAGGGGAAAAGGGGAAAAAAAAAAAAACTCTCTTTCTGTGAAAGCAGAGCAATCCCATAAAAGATAAGAATGAATCAATCAACAGTAACAGTTAATAGATAACTATAGATTGGAAGGAGAGATAAAGACACTTGCTTTGGGCTTTTTTCAAGTGATCTGATCGTTTTTGCGGCTTTTCTTGCTATTAGTTCTTTGCATTGCAGCGATTTAAGGTATTTTTATCGCGTAATTGCTTCAATTGATTGTAAGTTATTGTGCTTTTTATACTGTTGGATCGTTTTTTTTGGTATCTTGTGCTTAATTATCTTGCATGCTGCTCCTTAATTTGCTAGATTTGATGTAAGAATCTATGTTGGGTCTTTCGGTTACTAATTTCCGTTTGTTTGTGCTTTTCTATTATGGTTTCGTTGGTGGGGATTTTTTTTAAGCTTCTTTTGGGCATAATTTGTTAATTTTTGCCTGTGATTTAATAGATTTGCATTGATGGTTAGTGGATTTCCATTTGTTACCTTTTCTTGAATGAAAATGCTTTCGCCTGTTTGTTTACATTAATCAGTCTGGGTATGCATTGTTTTTGGTTGGTTGGCTGTTGTATAGAGAGCTTGCTATTTGCAATGGTGTTTAGAGATGCACTCAAGAAACCAAAAGTGAAGGTGGAAGGTGGTGGTTGTGATTCAGCAGTGCAGGATTGTGTTGTGTCTCAGCTTCCGGTGTATTTCGGGGAGGAGTTGGGAATTTCCCAGAAAAATTTGCAGTCTTTGGCTTCTTTTATCCTATCAAGAAGTGTGGGTTCCAATGATGTTGGTAAGAGTTTGCTTGGAAGACAGATGCTTGGTTCTGATATGGAACAAGTATGGCTGAAGGGAATGAAACCCAGAGTTGTGGCTAGAACTGGAGAGAATCATAATGCACAAGCAACAGATGATAGTTTCTTGCCTGGTCTTCATGATGACACGGCACTGGATATACTTGCATGGAGCTGCCGATCGGATTATCCAAACCTGTCTTGTGTGAATAAAAAATTCAAAGGATTGATTGGAAGTGGATATTTATATAGGTTGAGACAGCGGCTTGGTGTTATCGAACACTGGGTCTATTTAGCTTGTATTTTAATGCCCTGGGAGGCTTTTGATCCGGTGAGGCAAAGATGGATGCGATTGCCTAGGATGCCATGTGATGAATGCTTTACTTACGCAGATAAAGAGTCTCTAGCAGTAGGGACTCAACTGCTTGTTTTTGGCCGTGAGTTGTCAGGATTCGCAATTTGGAGGTACAGTTTAATTTCTCATGATTGGTCTAGATGCCCCCCTATGAACTTGCCTCGTTGTCTGTTTGGTTCAAGCAGTCTTGGGGAGATTGCCATCATTGCAGGAGGGAGTGACAAGAACGGACAAATTCTAAGATCTGCTGAGCTTTACAATTCTGAATTAGGCTTTTGGCAAGCTTTGCCAGATATGAACTTGCCACGTAAGCTATGTTCAGGATTCTTTATGGATGGGAAATTTTATGTTGTTGGGGGTATGTCAAGCCAAACAGATTGTTTGAGTTGCGGTGAGGAGTATAACCTTGAGACAAGGACATGGAGGAGGATAGAAAACATGTACCCTATTTCCAGCGTGGGTCATCCCGCCATGCGTTCTCCTCCTTTAGTAGCTGTTGTAAAGAATCAACTTTACTCTGCTGACCAAGCCACAAACGAGGTCAAGAAATATGACAAAACTAATAATTCATGGCATGTAGTGAAGAGGTTGCCAGTTAGGGCGGACTCCTCTCATGGTTGGGGGTTAGCTTTTAAAGCATGCGGTAATAACTTATTAGTGATTGGGGGTCATAGAGGTCCTGAAGGTGAAGTTATTGTGCTGCATTCTTGGGATCCACAGGATACAGGTATGGATGGACCAGAATGGAATGTTCTTGCCGTCAAGGAGCGAGCAGGCGCTTTTGTATACAATTGCGCGGTGATGGGATGCTAAATGCTCTCTTACATACTTGGCTCCGGTGCAAACTTTGACTTGTTTACGTTATGAAATGCTAAATTAATTGGCAAAGGTACCTCTTGCCTTGCCTTTTCAGTATAATTTGTGGAAGACTTTATGTTCTTCCACTTTGATGCTTATTTTATGGAATTTAGATTATCATAATTGACCTTACTTGTGACATTGTAATTCATAATGATTTATTCCAATCCCCATTATGTTCGTAAGTGTAGATAAACCTTCTTTAAGATTGGTTTTCGTCCATGCTGATTGAATATTGTTTTTTGTTATTGATTGAATTTGTCATTGGACGATTCGTAGCAGTAGACTACTACTGCTCAACATTTTGTGGTTGCGTATGGCATTTTTTCTGATTTTGTTCTGTGTCCTGCTTTAAGTTCATCCTACACTTCTCATTGTGGGGATGGGGTTGCTACAAGCTGTGAAGGTGAGATAGCATACAGCTTGATGTTCTGCAGAATTTAGGGGAGCATAATCTCACCTTGAAAAGAAAAAAGATGCTGCCTACTTGCATATTTGATCAATTAGTTTTTGATTTTCATCATATATGATTTTTCAGTTTTCATGGTATAATCATCGAAAATTGGTGATACTGATACTGTTGCGAGGTTCCTCTATAGTTCATTTGTTTATTGTTGGTATTCTGAGAATTGGGGAAAGCCTTTGCTTCTCGGATATGCAATTTCTGTTAAATTTGGATATAATGTCCTTTAAATTAGAAACAGAGTATTATTTAATCAATTCCAAACCAAAGGACCAGGATATGCCGTATGAGCTCCTCCGGTCAATTTTTATTCTAAGGAGCTGTTTGTGATGCTTCTGGTACTGGTTTTTCTGATGCAGCGTAAACCTAGTCAGCTTCACCCACCCCACCTACTAAGCTTTTTTAAAATAGGTATCAGATTCCACGCCTTTTCTCTAGACACTGATTTATTTAGCTGAGGCATGGATTAGTTCTACTGCCACATTCTGTAAAGAGGAAGAGTTATTCAGAAAAGAATATTGCTACTTTGTTGATTTCTTTTCTTCTAATTTTCTTTCTTTTTTTTTTTTTTTTTTACTTTAATAGCCATTCTTATATGACCTGTAAATAACTTGTTTTTGCTCTTTTTTATTATTGGAATTTCATTTTGTAATTTTATCTTAGTGATTATTGAGTCCGAATTAAACGATAATAGTTTGGAAATTCTGAATTACAAATTATTGTTATCAAAGCATATTTAACATTAAAGAAAAATTCAAAAAAATCATAATCTGTTACTAATTTGAGAAGCTCGTCCAAGAACTTGCATGTAGGGAGAATTCCGGCCGTGTTTCCTCTTGAAAAGAAAAGAAAAAGATCGCTAAAAAAAAAAGGGAACAAATAAACCATACAAAAATTGTACTGATCCTAAAAAGAGATTTATTATAACCAATATATGATTAGTATATTCCATGTTCCAAACGTGGCTGTAAGAAAACCATAAATTGCATTAAAGGGGGAAAAGGAAATGGGTTAGACAAATATGCATATTATTAATGATAAGTGCCCATTACACAATATAAGTCTTGGTATGGTATCCAAAAAGAATCTGAATCTGCATCAAATCTGCAGCTGCATATATGCGTATATATAGTTGCTACTGTTACAGTCAACAATCGGCCATTCTGAAATTCCCATTACGTGGGAAAAGCATGTTGAGAACTGAACTGCTACTTATCATCTTAAAGAATTAATGGAATTGTGTCGACCAATCATACTTCATTTCAGAAATATTTTATTACAAATTATGTATGCACAGAAACTATGGCATGTTGAAAGTGCAGTTACCCTTTGTTGTCGGCATCTTTTTCCAATGAACTTAAGTAAATTTAAATCTGCAGCAAATTATAACTTTTCCTGTTATTCTCGAAGGGAGGAAATAGGAGCCCAAGTAAAATGCAGTGACATGAGGAGAAAGGGATGACCCAGATCTAGAGAAGAGAATACCTTGTTCGGCTTTTAAATGACAATGACATCTTACAGGCGTAATTCCTGAACCACAGATAAACAAGCCAGATAAACAGTTTTGCGATTGACTATTAATGAATAACAACATAAGATAGTAATATAGGCAATAGAAGAAAATCAGTTCACGCCATGAACAACAACGCGAGGCATCTCAGAAGCTCAAAAGGGCCTCTTCCAGGCGATAATTACATCTAGGCGACATTTTTGTTTTTCTCACAAGCCTACCAGAAATCAACACTGACTAACTTGGGGCATAGAATGATCATTAGTGCATTGCTGTGCTGTCACAACAATAAAACTAGGGGAGGGGCAAATTATAATGACACTTCAATTGATCCAAAAGAAATCAAATATTATTGATTGATACTTACAAAAAGAGTATGTCAATCAATCGGGTGTTTATCAGATTGCCGAGATGTATAATGAGCAGAAAGCAAGAGCAGAGAAAGGAAAGCACTAGCTACAAAGATGGCATCAAACCACCGGTGGTAGAAGTCAAACTGAATATCTCCACCAAGTACATCTGTTATGATCATCCTGCCAATAGATTTAACATCAAAATAATCAAGAATAGTTTTCATGCTGCTCAACTATATCAGGAGTGAGGTTCTAGTCATGAATGATGAATTGAGTTTCTTAATGTGTTATCTAGTCCAAAAAGTAGGATAGAAGAGGAAGTTTCATGTGTTCAGAAGAAAGTTGAAAATCGGTATTAGAACATGTGTCCCATTAGCATGATGTTTTCTTGAATTAAACGGTCTATGTACCTGTACTCGTTTGCTAAACTTTTCCTGATCAAAAGAATAGAGGAGAGAAAATACATTCCCATAATCTCAGACAGAAAAAGTACAACGTTGCTTGAAGATCCACTTCCTACTCTGGAAACTGCGAAAAAGAACTGCATGCAACCAAACATTGAAAGTCAACCACTCAGAGGAAGTTACTTCTTTTTTCTTGCGAAGTTGCCAACTTAAGAATTAATTGCCTAAGCTAACCCTTGCTCTTTATTTCCATGTATTAGCTAACTAGAGTAGTCATACAGTATGCTGATGGTCAAGCTAAATAGTTTACAGCATTAACTCAAGAATTAACTGGAGAAAGCAAATTTACCTTCATCAGATTTGTTAAGAACCCCCGAACAGATATAACAACCAACACTCCAATGAACAACAGCGAAATGTACTGTACAGTAAAGAAAATGTAAGAACATGGGATTAATTCCTATCTATAAAGCAATGCTGATGGTCAAGCTAAATAGTTTACAGCATTTCTGAAAAGGCAGACAGCTGTATCAATAACAAATGCATAAAGAACCTCATTTGATGTATGACAATTGAACATTATAAACTGAATACTGAATACCAGTCAAATTACTTCTAACTTGCAAGATCATGATATAAAAGTTTGATTTGTTATTAGCAAGTCTTTTTAACTGACCTGTGACAGTAAGGCAACATTAATTCCTATATCAAAGAACTGCAAGAATATGCTAATACTCAAAGTCACAGGATCCACTGAGCCAGCCTGTAAAAACAGTTGTCCAATTTCACAAACAAGATAATGTTTTGAGGATGTGAAGCAAGCATAATGGAAATACAAAGTTAAGCAAGGAGGAATCATTTAGAAACAGAAACTTACCTCCTTGAAAATAACGCTTTGCAGAGACTACACAAGTGGACACAACAATTAGTCAGGTAGTTAAATAAAAAATAAGCAACACACAAAATTTGATTCTACTAAAAATGACAAGGATGCATTAAAATGGAATAGACGCCACAATTTATTTAGCAAAAAATCAGAAATTTTCTTCAAGTTCTGAAAATGAAGTTAAGGTGGTGCAATTTCCCATAAATGATAGAAGATATGTCCTATCCAACTGACTGAAAAATTTTTCACATTCCAAGACACTTCCTCAAATGATTTTATCATGAATTCATTCTTACAGAACATAAAACAGAGACTTTTAACTTCCATTAAGCAATTTATGAAACGTACCTTAATCATTTTATAAACACAATACACTGAACATGCATAGCCAAGTAGATTCTGCATGTGACCCCTCCAGGTTCGAGAATAAGCCGCTGCCTCCTGAAAAGTATGAACAAACCTGAAAGCTGGTTAGAAAGAAGAAGAAGATTCAAAAAATTAATAAAAATTCATGAACGACACAATGAAAGTATTAAATAAGTATAATACAATGCATAACAGACTTAAAGAGACACTGATTTCTGACAAGAAAAAGCAAAATTGCATTTAAAATTTTTGTTAAAGTAAAATAATGGGCCATTAGTAAGTCCAAAAAAGTGAAAATAAATGCAAAAATGTTGTGCAGCCTGTTGGTATAATCACTATTGTTAACAGGAAAACAGAATTCCATTTAAAGTGTCTATGAATATAAGAAAGGTCTTGCGCAGGAAACTCTAAAATGGAAAAGGGAAAAAGAAATTACAAGATTCAACATTTATTCATAAGTTCCAGAGAATGATCACCAAAAAAAATAAAAAAAAAATATTCCGTAATGAAAAAGAGGAAAGAAAACTAAGAGAAGAATTAGATTTTGTGAAGTTTGAGTTTATCAAGTTGCAGTGATTGAAGATAAATGGATTAGAAATAAATAGAGTAAATGGAACACAGTAAATAAACTAGAAACAAAGCAGATCCTAGCCACAAACCTTCGCTTGACGAAGCTCGTATATTTCCAAGAAAAGCTGCTTTGAAAGCTCTTCCAATGCTTGAACCTCTGCTTCCATGGTTTTAATATCTGGTTCAAAGAATATAAAAAGAAAAAAGGTCAATAAGAGGTACATGGTAGACTGATGTATGAAAGATTCCTAGAAAAAGTACAGCCATTTGGATATATAATTCACAGCAAATAAAACTTATCATGTGATTCAGCAAAGCAAAACAATTAGGACGCAGTGAGTTGGTAAAAAAAAAAAAAAAACCATATTTCAGAATATTGAAGCCAGAAGGCAAAAGGGTCCAACATTGAACATTAGTCCTTAGCTCAGACAACTTACACATGAAAATCTTCAATATTTAGTCTCTATATGCTTTAAATACCCAGTAACTCTTGATAACAAGAATAAATCTTATAATAAAAGGAAGAACAGCATAGAATTTAAATGATCAGAAATTTATTAACCTAACACCAAAATTAAACAATAAGGGAAGACAGTAGCAGGATAAAAGGCAATCTATTAATAGCCACATTGTAAGATTTAGAAACCCTGTGATTGCAAGGGAATACAAAACAATAAAATAAATAAGAACCTTGCTCCTTTTGGTCATCTTGAACTGATCGCACAACTGTCCCAACTATCCGTTTAAAGAAAGATCTAGCCTTTAACTTCTGAAACAGACAAACTTGAGTGAGCTATATCAACCATTAGAACTCTAAAAATCAATGCTCAAAAAATATCAACAAAGGGGCAAAAGAAATTTGAGAAAATATCAGCCTACCTCTGAAACACTGTAATACACTAGATTTAACCTTCTAAGGATTTCTACCAATAGAAAATTCACAGAGGAACAAGTTGCTAGAGGCTACATTTGACCTCTTCATTAGAGAGAATGTGTTTCTTAAGATTATGCAAACAGATATTCTTCAAAACCACAAAGGTAGTAAGTAGGTCCAACTATGCATTCTTACTATGTATTCATGTTTTATTTTCAAATAAATTGTACAGTAAACATATTGTTACTTTTCTAGCCTAGGGCATTAGGTACAATAGAGACATTTTTCAACAAAAACCATGCCCTTTAGGTGAGTGGAACTAAACTATAAATTCTTGTATACACAAAAATATAGAGAAAGGAAAGGAACTAGACTAGAAATGAAATTAATTCATTCTACAAAGATGGATGGCAAGTTCTTTCAAAGTGTTCTTCGAGATTGATTTAGCTTACTCATGTCTAATGAGTACAACTTGAATATGAGTAGGAGTGGTAGAGATTCATTAATCAAAGAAATTATCTAGTTCAAGCATTCAACACAACTTGAGGAAATAGACATTGACATCCATAGTGCAAACCTCACAATCTTTGGACTATTTTTGCTTATATTTCTCCAAATAAAGTCTAAGAAAAAAGCTTCTAACGTGATACATAAGAAATCTGTATGTAAACAGCAAAATTCCACCATACTGGAATGTATTATGATAACAATGGAGCATGACATAATACTAAATCATGGATAACCACTATAATATTAAAAAATATCATGAAACTGAAGATACACAAAACCAGAGAAAATGTGGTGAAGAGTTGTCAAATTGGAATCCAGCAGAAGACAGATCAAGATTCTGAAATAATATAGAAGTAGCATAAATAATAAGACAGCAAAAAGAAACCTCCTCTGATCCCTGAATTCGCTCCATCTCCATTTGAGAAAGAATAATTTTCTTTTTCTTCATGATGCAAGTTTCAATTGATTGCATTAATTGTCTTTCCAAAGCCTTGATCTCTGATTCCTCAATTTCTCTACCATATTAAGAAGTATTAATTTGCAAGACATCAGTAAACATGGAATACAAGAGGAAAATAAAATGCAAGAATCTCAGGAAATCTATCCTTGTGAATGCCTATTCACTATTAAGGAAATCTAGAAAAATAACTTGTGGTTTATCAATATTTTGCTTTGTGAGTTGTGGGTTTTGCGTAATGTTTCAATTCATGTGGATATCACTTGTACAGCTAATACTTTTATTACAATTATATGTTTCTAAAATAACAATCAAATTGGAGTAAGATTCATGTAGTGGCATAATTATGGCAAAAATACTTCTGCATATCTACACATGATAATATGCAGAATTCAACAGAGAGTAAATGATATAAATAAAAGGATACAGTATGCTTACATGAAATTTTGATGCTTTCATATAAAAATGTAACTATAGTGCTAAAGGAAGCCTACGCTGAAAATCTTTTGCAAAATAAGCAAACCACAAGTTTGATTTAAACCACTTTTATTAATTCAATGACAATATTTTAGCAACACCCCGTATTACCTGATCCCATAACTAACCCCCAATGAACCACATTGAGCAAGGAGGATTCACATATACCATATCATTTTTTCTGTGAAAATACCATTTCTTCCATTTTCAGTCTCCAAATGTGATTTTAACTCTGAAAAGTTGTGACGTCAGATATTCAAGCACAAGGAAATCTGCCTTTTAGATTGAACAGGATAGGTAAATCAGAGAGACGAAAATAACTTAATTGTGGTTGATTTGGCAAAATCATAATAACATTAATCGATGATATTCTGTTAAATAGTTTCTCCCAAATTCTACTAATTTTTTAAAATGTCAACATGTATGATGCTTTTATGAGAGGAACATTGAGGTATATACCAACTAGCGTGCATCCTGGTATCAAAGCAGCGGTAGGTAGATACATCCTTTGACCCTTGGTCAATTCAAACAAATATATTTTTGTAGCATATTTTGTATATTGATAATGTTGGTAAGAAGTATGCATTGTTATTATCCAGGTTGTACAAGAATATGTAGCATCAACCCCACATGTATAAATTCCTCACACCCACCCAAACAGATTGAATCACAAACCTTCCAAGCAGGAATTCTAAAGTTTAATCATTTTTCCATGACAAGAATAATAAATAACAAAAGAAGTGATTGAAACTTACAATGAACAAGAGGCAGAACGTGAAGAAATGCATGGTTACACCAAAATGTAACAATGCTGGAATAAATGAAGACTGAAAGTTTCATCAATAAATGTACCACTTACCTAATGAAGAGGGATAAATAACTATATGGTAAATTCACAGCTCCAAAACCAGATAAAACAGCCATGACAGTCACACCAATGACACCAATTCTGCTGACTAGCTGAGGCATAGTGAAGAAACCTAAAAAGCAAAACTGAGATCAGTCAAACAGCAAAAAGTCAATCCATCAAATCATTGAAACACCAAAAATTGCATATACAAGTTTATCAATTAATTTTTTAAAAAAAGAAACATATAGAAACAAGCATGGAAATCAAACAAAGGCATAAACTTTATTCCAAATCTGTCTCCAAAACTACATGTGGCATTGTGATCCATTTGGGATCATTTTGAATCTTCAATATTTTCTAACTAACATTATCTGTTTTATTGTGTGCACAAGACAACAAAACATCCACAACATTTTCAGCAACGCGAATATTTTTCATGGGAAGATGATTAATTGATGTAGTTTGTCCAACTAGCTCAAAATTAAGGCTTATTTGTTATTATCATTGTCACACACACACACTAACATGAGCAGCTGAGAATGTGGGAATAAAAAAAAAAATAAGCAGGCACCTTTATCAGGAGAAGGCATGGGAAAGTGAATGCCCATGCGCCAAAATGCATAAAGAAAGGCTAGCAAGAACAAGATTGCTCCAAGTGCAGCTCGCTCTTTCCTCACACCTGGAGAGAAATCCAATTAATGTGGTCAAGACTAGAGAGCTAAAAATCCATCACCAATAACCAAATAGAAAATTGGCAAATATATTTAAACAGTGTCATTATATTAATGGAAAACATTAAAAAGTATACAAAATTCATTGTTAGTAGGGATGCAAATGGTTTGGATAAGACAGATCACATAATTTTCAGTACCATTGCAAAATGGCAGCACATCGAAAAATAGTGTTCCAATCCCATCTCAAGAAATATGTGGTCTCGTCTTATTCCATTGCAAAACGTAGTAAAACTAACAAATGGTTGTCAGAATAACTGAGAATGTAAGCATGAAAGTGAATTTTGGGTTGGGAATATACAATTTTCCAGATGGGATAAAACTTCAAGTCAATATGGTTTGGTCTTCACTAAAAACAAGCCCTGTCCTAAAATAAGTTCACACTGGGATTTGGAACAAACTATCGAATATGTATCATCTTTTTATGGTACAGGAAATTCATGATGGTTTAGGGAAGGACTTCCAATAATCATATGGATGCCTCTAACTAACTATTACTTATGATAAAAATAATTCTATAAAAGCAAATATATCATACCAAATGACAACAAAACTGCAAGGCAAACATATAATGTTTTCACGTTGCCTCTGTCTTAGGACTTAAGAAAATAAACCAAATAAAGAAAAACATAAATGCAAATTGCAGTCGAATAAGTATACTAGAATGTCTTGAGTTGCAATTGAAAATTGACAATTCGTACTGAAACAGTGCTTCTTACATTCTTATCAGAATACGTTTGTCAATCATCTTCATCTAGTTAATAATGTGATTACCTATCTCTCATTCATATTTAAAGCTAAGAAGAAAAAAAACTAGACTATTTGTTTCTTTTACAAGGATTACATGTATGATTGCTACAGAAATTATTTGCTTGAAGTTCATTAAGAAATGAAGACTGCAAAATAATAATCTTTTAAATCGATCTATCAATCTAGAGAAGGCATGTTATATGACAACAAGAGGCATATAGTGCACATTGCAGAAGAAATGAGTTTCTATGTACTACAATACAAATTGCATTCAGAATACAAAGGGCAGAGCAAATACTGGCATAAGGTGTACAACTTCGAATCACTGAATCTTTCTGATGGAATAGAATATAGGAGACAAAAAAAGAGAACTAACTGGAAAAGAAAAATAAAATAAAAAACTTCGACAACATACCATTGTTACAAAGCATCAAGTAGCAATGATAATAAGGCAACATGAACACCAATAACAATATCAAACAAAATAGATCCACCTTCCAGTTGATCCATCTTGACCTACATCCAGAAAACAGAAATAAAATAATCTAAATTCAGCAAATTAATTCTACAGAATCTTCAAAAGAAGAGGTTGAAATAGCAGGCAAAAGATACTTCCTATGTTTTATTAGTACTTTTCATTAATGTAATTCTAAACTGAAACTGCATCGTCAGCAAAACTAGTTTCGAAGCTCTAATTTCTCCTTAATCACATCACTGAGTTCGAGTGCTAAATTTTTCTTCATCCTTTTTCTTTTCTCGTATGATTCTCCCAGCAACCAAACACGGCACTAAAAATATACACTCAGAGAGGGGGAAAAAAAGAGTTTAGGAGGAACAGAAAGTTACTCTTTGGATAGGAGAGGGATAATCTCGAAGAGAACAAGCTGGAGCAGATTGCAAGAGAAAGCAAATACGACGCTAAATATGATCTGAACTAAAACTCTCTTCTCCTCATATTCCTTATAAAGTCTTCGGTTCAAGAACCACAATCCTGCCCATCCCAACAGCAACAGCGACCCAACCACCACCACTCCCTCGTAAACTGCCATTCCCCATCCCATCCCTCTCTCTTCTACTAGTTTATGCAGATGCTACTCTCCTCGCTGCTATTTCTGCGTATCTTTATAATTTAAGTGTTACGGATCTAAAATTGAAAAATCAACTGCAGACAGATGTCTTTAGTTTGTTCAGCGAGAACAACACTGTAGTGAAACACACTCCTATATTTTGTAACTCTCTCCTTTCGATCTGTGTATGGAGTTCTTTTCCATTGAACGAAAACGAGACGTTTCTTTCGGAAATGAAAATGAACAAGAAACGTATTCGTCTGCTGCTTTGAACATTTCTATTTCTTTCTTTTTTTAAAACAGGTTTTGAACGTTTCTATTGTTTGGGCCGGTGATCTTCTTTCGAATTGGCAAGGTTCGATTTATCGTTCGTTCTTCAAGCCCATTTCGTAAAAGAAGGTCAGACCCACACAAGAAGTAAGGGCTATATATAAAATCATGGGATTTATTTTAATTTAAAAACCGAACTAAATGCAGGAAGAAAAAATTATTAAATTTTAATAATATTTTTGGACCTTTTGTCTTTTTTAAAATGGAATTTATATAATTTTGTACAAAATCTGTATAATAATTACACAACAACTAGAGTTGAAAAATACTCATACGATATGGTAAAAAAATAATCCAACAGTTTAACATTTTTTTTATGCATTTACAACAGTAATACAACATCAGATACATGCTTTTTTTATTATTTTTATAATATGTTCATTTTTAAACTTAAAATAAAAAATATTTATTGCTTTAAAATTAAAATATTTTTATAATATGTTCATTTTTAAACTTAAAATAAAAAATATTTATTGCTTTAAAATTAAAATAAAAATTGCGTCAATTCTTCTATGACCCCTATATATAAGATAAGCTAAAGTTGTTTTTCATTTTTCAAAATTTGGATACAGGCTCAAATTTAATTCAAAAATAACTTTTTAAAATTTGTTTTCTTTCTCAGCCATTTAAAAAGAAAAAGAAAATCTAAAACTTTAAGGACTCGCCTGGGAAGACGATTAATAATCTTTATCGTTGCTGTGTCTCCGCCAACTGCAATCAATCAACATTGAAAGGTATTGATTGACAACCCAGACAATGGCGAGTTTCTCAATACCCTCATCATCGACATTGGGTGGCCGGAGAACTTTCAAATTCAAGATCGAAAAACAATGGAAGCCCTAGCTAATTACAGAGAAAAATGAAATCCAACAAGTTTCTCGACAATTTCTAAATTTATTTCATCGCCTTTCAGTTGATTATCGGCTCAAAATGATGATATTCTGTCAGAGTTTCTGATGAAAATCGATAAAAACGATCGAAATCAAACTAAAAATCGACATAAATAATTGCAAATTTGTTTCGGAGATTACAATGAAGTCTGGCGATAAAACATTCAGAAGTCGATCCAAAACTATGGAGAAACTAATTGCATGTGAAAATCATTCTGAAATACCTAAAAAATAGTTGGAAATTCGTCAAAAATGTTAAATTTTTTTTTTTTTGGCCGGAGGTCTCACTGAAAAATCGGTGTTGCCAAAATTCTTCGCCGAAAATAGTAAACTACCGATATTTCGTTAGATACCTAACAAATACCCATGGCCCTTTTCCTGATTTTTCCAATTCGATTAACAAAAAGACTCTATTTGATCATATTTTCTATTATTTTTGTCAATTTGACACATTCCCTATTATTTTAAATTATAAGATTTGAATCTATAAATAACCTAACATCATAAAAAAAAATAAAAATAAAATAAAACAATAAAGTAAAAGGACCAATACCTAAAATAATGTAACAAATGAACATTGAAAGGAAAGAGTACATTTTTGCTACTAAGTATACAAAGTGTACATGTGTATACAATTATATTTCCGCAGCCTCTATTATTCCGACAAAATTCGGTGATCACAATTTTCAGTGAAGTTTCCGGCAAGACAGTTTTTTTGTTGCTATTGAATAGAAATCAAACCTTTCCGACTTAATACAGGTCCGGATCACGTCAGCAACCTGTTGGTAGGGTGAAACCCAACAAAAATCGACTAGAATTACCGAAAAATCAAAGACAGCTAATCCTTCATCGTCTCCTATGAAACATCGGCTCAACTCAACGGATCCTTGGTCGTAACTCAACGAAAACCCATCAAAATCATGTCAATAGTAAGAATGTCGACGGTACCAACGGAAATTGTCTGAATTTCAACAAGCGACAAGCAAGACATTAGTGATTTGCATACTCCGGACATTTGTTATGATACTTTCTTGACAATGGGCTTTAGGGCCCAGACTTGAACTAATTAGGCTGGCCCAGAGTTGAGTCGGCCTAGCTATGGAGCCTTGATTGTAGCCCCATTTTTTGGGGCAGCCTAGCTATGGGGTCTTGATTGTAACCCTATTTTGTATATGTTTATGAACTAGATTACTATTCGGAAAGAGTTTTTTTAAATCCTAAGGCAATGTGTATAAATAAACCTTGTAATGCATTGCTATAAACCTAACCAAAAGGAGAATATGAAACATATTATCAAATACTACTTTTTTTGCTCCCTGGCAGTAGTGGTGGCCATGGGGCGGCGGCTGAATTTTGGATTTGGGTAAAGCAATTTCACCACAAATTGAAATTGGTTGGAAGAGGAATTGACCGATTGGTAGATTAGAACCGAAGGTCAACATAATTTGTAAAGAAAGAAAAGGGAAGAGAGGTGGGCAGACAGAAAGTGACGTGAAAGATGACGTGAGAGAGTGATAGCGGTTCCGGAGACAGAGAAGAATGACGTGGACAGTAGACACGCAACCACGCCATTTGTACGGTTGGGACCTTTTTAGATGCCCTCTCCACGTGACAACCCACCACCTACCTGTCTTTTGGGCCCCTTCCTCCTTCTTGACGTCACTTCCTCTCACCTTTCCCAATGCCCACGCTCGCCTACATTCATTGCATTGCCATTGCCACCACCACCACCCTTTTTCTTCTTCTAATTGTTTCTCCTCTTATTATATTATTTAATAATTTTTTATATTTTGTTGTTCAAAACTGAAGTTTTTTTTAGTGTATTTTTTATTTATTCTGTTGAAGTTTTTTTTACGGCCTTTTTTTACGTTAAATTGACATTGCTTGTTTCTAGAAAATCATTATTGAAAAATTAAATATACTAATATTTTCATTTAATAGAAAATATTAAAGCAATTTTTTATTTTTATGTAATTAATCTAGGTTAATTATACTTTAGTATGAAAAGAATTTGAGTAGGAATGAATTTTTTTAATTTAGAATAGTAGATTTGAGTGATAACTTATAATGAAAGTAACATTGTTAACAATATATGGTCTGAACTTAACAAACAATATATGCTCTGAAAATTATCATAGGGATAATCTTAATTCTGACGTAGAATATAAGAAATTTAATTGAATCAAATTCTAGTATAATTTAAGTAAATTCGATATTCTCGTAAGAGCTACAAGTTAAATTATAGATAAAGTTAAATATCCACATTAATTACAACAAACAATTATATTAAAGAAAAAAATTAACTTAATTCTTACTTTATAATATAATTAACAGTATTATTCATTAGTATTATTTTTAATAATTATTATTATTTGCTTCAGTTTGAATTCAACTGCTTATAATAAATATTAACTTCAGTTGAAAAAAAATTTAAATTCATCTTAAATTCTAGTAAAAGTTGAAGACACTAATCATCCCGCTGCTACGTGCTTTTACATGTAACTGACGAAAATATTAATTTTCTTAATTATTAAAAAGTAATAAAAAATATCTAACAATTATAATTTAATTAATATTTGATTTATGTAATAGAATATTTTTTAAAACTAAAATTAGCTACCTTATGGATAAACCAAACTACAACAGAATAGTAAATCAGAAAATGTAGAAGTTGATTTAAGATGGAACTAGTTTGAATGCTAACAGTTGCAAGTAACATAATTGAAACACTTGCTTTAAGACTGAAGTTAATAATATTAGTAGATTACATATCAAAGGAGCAATTAATCAACTCAAAAAGACAAAAAAGAAAAAGAAAAATTGCTAACCTCTGATTGAATACAATGTTTTTGTTTTTCTGAATCACACCCGCTTCAGTTTTCTTTTATTCCCATAACTAAAGTGGAGTTTTTTTTGCACAGCTTTCTCAATTGTACCATTACACAAACCATCAAACAAAATCAAATTACTTCCCACCTATTTTGAATCCTCTCAGCATCCATATGTTCTCAACATCACTGCAATTTGCTAGTGAACTCGGTTTCCGCCCCCATGAATTCTAACCCTGCCCCTCTCAATTATCTGCATAACAAAGTCAATACCTGAATAAGAAGACCGCAAAAAAAAAAAAAGGGAAATTCAGTGTATTCCCAGATCCAAACTCACCGTGGGGCGAACAAGAACTTGGAGTGGACAAATCAGATGAAGCCATTGGAGTGGATATTGAAAGGCGGGTTGTAGAAAATGAGGTTGGGTTTGATCTGTCGTCCTCGAGGCCAGACCATGAGTCCCGGGTTTTAGGCCACTCATCAAAGAAGGGTCGAAGGGACTGACCACCCTGCTTCACAGATTCAGAAGTGGCAAATTCACTACTGAAAAATGCATGCTGAGGATAATCACCCTGCAGCATTGAGTTATCAACTGTCTTTGATGAGGCAAATGATGAGACTCTCGACTGCATCATTGGCCATGCGCTATCTAGTTGCGAGTGTGACTCCATCTGGAGACCCCTGTTGCTCCCTGAAGCTTCCGAGAAGAAACTATGTTCACCAACCTCTGACTTCAGTCCTTGAGCATACCTATTTCATCATCCAATAAGAGAAACATTTTCATTTTTTAATTGAATCTCAGACTAAGAAAATCATTTAAGGCCCCCTTTAGATTCTAGTTCAGACAAAATAAAGAAGAAAGGAAAAGATGCTGCCAGACGAGGCTACAAGGAGTAACTAGAAGGAAATAAATATACAACCCGAATCAATACATAAAACACTAAACACTCCCGTATTACTGTTACCATATCCTTCCTACTTAATTCAGAGAATACATGCAGTGTCAAAATAGATAGAAATTATTATATCCAACATGCCTGCAGTTAGTAATTTAATGTGACACAACAAGTCATTTTATCTGTATAGCTTGTCGGGAAACAACTTCCACCAAAATTAAATGAATCAACAAAGGAAGAAAATATTCAAAGCAATTAACAAGTATAATAACTAGTTAACTAATTTCGTTTTTGAAAAAATACTAGCAGTTGTCGTCATGGAGGGCCGTATCAAAAGAAGAATCTGGTTCCTGTATTTATAATTGTATTAGATTAGATACAACCGGCTTTAAAATGCACACAGACGATGACAACTTAGCAAGAATGGAACACAGGAATTGGTAGGGAAAACTCAAAGAATGGGGGATAAACAGAACTGGGATCCATTGAAAAAAAGTTCACATCAAACCCGACAGCCAAGTGAATAAATTATCCAAACAATCATTATCGCATATAGTTACGAGAATATCTAAAGCTAAAAATCAATGACAGGGTAGTACCTACTTTTCAGTGGCTTATCTATTACACAAGCTAAGGAAATTATGGAATACAAAGAGCAAAGTAAAGGAATGACAGAGAAGCTTCATATTGAAGAATAGAATTCCCCAGGCATTCTTAACAGAGTATTCATCTACCGGAGTTCCGTCAGACAAAGAAAAGCAAGTAATATAATGTCTGCATTTACAAACCGACAAAAGCGGTTTTGAGAATTTAATGCCAAAAAAGAGAAAAAGGGATTTGGTGGGGGAATAGGAGATAAGAATGTTACGAATAACAAGCAAACAATACCTGGACATATTAACAACTTATCTAACAGTAATTCATTCCACACAGATAGTAAGCCACTTTTGAACAGCTCATTTTTTCTAATGAGATGTCAATCTGACAAACATCAGGCTTAGTTTTCTTTTAAAGAAAAGGTTTTGCTCACCACCTGCTTTTTATTTACATTTCTAACTGAAATCACAAAGGAGAAGACACTACTTTTTCTATTCAATACAGTTCTAAGATTTGTCAGAATAACAGATAATTCTAATAGCGAACACATAAAGTAAGAATGCAGAGGTTTGAGTTTCAGAACAAAGAAAAGATGGACAAACTGAAATTATGCAGAGACAATACATAATGACAGTTTCTGATGACGAGCATATCAGGGCCCAAATTTGAACCTAGTGAAAATTAATGGGTTCCTGTATCTCATCTACTTCCTATATTGCATAAGCCATCCTTACAATTTCAACCACACAACTGATCATGGGCCCATCAACCACTAGATTTCAGAAAATTTAAATCCTGCCAAAATTCAGGACATGTTTGAAAAATCAAAACAGTAGTAGCACCTATAGTAAACAAAAAAAATCCAGAAAATACCCTTTACTCCCTGGTACAAGTAAGTTGATCTCCTGCCGGATCAGTCTATTATACCTATCCTAATTAATGAATGAACAAACAACAGAGATGCTTCTACAGAAACACCAACATTCAAAAATTGACAGATCTGCATCTGCAATTCTAGCAGACTTACCCTTTTTATCTCTCTCCTCTGTTTCTCTAGACAGAAACTGAAGAAAGTTGATACCTTTGCACCCATGGATGTGCTGAAGACAAGTCCTAATGGCTGTCAGAGTTCTTGGATCAAAAAAAAAAAAAAAAAAACACAACAACAACAACAAGAGACGAAAAGAGAAAGGCTGACAAATAAATATACATTCTGCCGTGACACTATTAAGTTCCTCCCAGTTGCAGACACCAGGGCCCAGAACCCAGAGACTAACAGAAACCTGGAAAGTGTTTGCAACAATTTCCACTACCAATATAGTCCAAAATCTACATTGTACCCCGAGATTTCACCCATCACAAAGAAGCAAGGTGGTGCACACAACAGACATATATAAGATTGCAATACAAGCATATACTTCATACATTATTTTCTTCCTGAATGATATACCAATTAGAAAAGCAGAAGCCTCATCTAACAAGCGTTTTTCTCTCATGTAACCATGCTTCAAATTACCATAAAACATTCCAGCTTATCCAGGCAGCACATAGTAACATCACAAGTACACAAGCATTCAAGAAGTAATACCTGTAATCCTTGCTCGGGATTCCATAGGGAATGGAGTCCACATTATAATGGGATTGGTTACTTCCAGAACCAGAGCCCTGAAGATTACCAAAGGCATGCAAAGGCAGGTTTTGGAAGCTTCCAGTCCCACTGCTGCTTCCAGGGACAGTCAATGTTGTCACAGTGGACGATGACTGTGTAATGGTTTGCGATTCCACAGGCTTTCTTGAACGGTTGCGGCCACGGTGCATGTGGCGCTCACAATACTTGGAGTCCGGGTAGGCATCTTTGGAGCACCTCCATTTCTTTCCATCAGTCCTCCTGCATCGACCTGGCTCCGGGTCAACCTTCTTCCCATAGAAGGAACAATAACCCACTGCAAAGTATGTGAAAGAGAAAAATTATATACTAATAATGAGAGTAATAAGGTAAGATTAGAACATTGTTAATTTATAACATTAAGGATGGTATACCATTCACAAAAAAAGGACTACTTTATCAACAAAAATATGGAAAAGCTTAACTGCACTTCATCAAGAAATTAAGAATGTCACATGGATAACTAAAGAAATCAGGGGCAAGCATCTTCTGACATCAAACAATTAGTAAAGCTAGAGGTAGAATGGAAATATAATTGTCTGAAATGTTAGAATAAAGAATAAAATCTTCAACTCAATCCATATATCAAAAATAGAATAAAATGTAAGGCAACGGGATGAAGTAAGAAAAGTTTGTGCTGAAACATAAATCGATCAGACACCGAACCGTTTCTTTCACAGAAATTTGGCAAAAGTGCCACGAATCTCCTGTCTTTATCCCTAAAAAGCTAATTTTATTGATCAAGTAATGCCTAAACCATGAACCCAAATGTCATTTTAAGGTCAAAAAATATCTGGTGCAAAAGAGTATTATTTTGATGTCTACTGGGATCGAATGACGATCGTAGAAATCAACCTCCTGTTCTTCTATCCCTAAATTTAAAAATAAAGTAACATTAAAATAAAGGAAATATATTCAATAATCTCCACCAAAAATTACCATTTTTTCAAACTTACATTCATTTCTTGTCTACATCTATCCAATCCAAAACAGAACATAAAAACAAAAGAAATATTTATTTTTTTTATTAACAAGACAGATTTATTCTTCAAAAAATACACAGTTATTATTGAGGGAAAAAAACGAATTTTATTGTAAAAAAGGAAAGATAGGGAGAGGAGGAGATGAAAAAAAAAAAAATCCCAAACCGAATGAAGAACCCATAGAATGAAAAATTCAATCAAGAAACTAAAAATCAGGTGAGGGAGAAAGAGAGAATGAGAAACCCACAAAAAAAAAAAAAAAAAAAAAAAAAAGAGGAGTTCTGTTTACCGGTGGGATGGTGGAAGAATCTATGAGAAACGGACTCGAAGCTCTTCTGAATAGGGAGCACAAGATCAGGTGGCACAGGTAAACCTGCCACCATGTACTTAAATATCAAAGCTTGATGTTCGAGTTCTTGCCATTGAGAAACTGTAAACGGTGACCTCATTGCTAAAACACCTGACCCCATCCCTCCTGTCACTCCCCCAGCCCCCCCACCTCCTCCACCACCACCACCCACTCCAACACCACCACTATTCATCTCCGCCGCCACCACCACCAGTTGCTATATGTAAATACCAGTAGTACTTTCTATTACTATATTAGAACTATATCTTAAGACCCAGAAGCTTAAACATGGAGCAGGACGGGAAATAGGAAGATGGGACACAGATCAGGCTGTGTCGCGGCCATTTAGGATGTTAGTAAGCGTGTGTATATATGTATGTGTGTGTGCGGGTGTCACAGTCTCAGTGTCTGTGAAGGTTGTTGTGTTGAGAAAGGGGGGCAGTGTCTGTGAGAAGGGGATCCTCAAGACCAAGTTTGGTCTGATTTTATGGGGAGAGAGAGAGGGGATTTGCATTTGCATTAATAATCATCTTGCCTCAACTAATTATTGGATTAATGTTGTGATTACTACTGCTAATCAGTTCTTAATCAATGAAGGGCCTTTTTAGAGTTTATGAAAAGGTAATGACATCCTCCTATTGTGGTGGTGGTGGGGGTGGCAAGAGTAAATTTGAGTTCTTCATCTTTTACTGCTACTAGTATTTATTTCCTTTGAATTTTCTTTTATTTGTATTTTCTTGGAAGAATGTGGGTTTAATGGCTTTGGACCCACAACTTGTTTAAGTTGTTGGCTTCTTGGCAAAGGACTTAATGCTAAATTTACTTAATTTTTATTTTTATCATGAATTTCAATTTTTTGTTTTCTCACTATTTTTATTAACAACAAATTTGAATTCATTGTAGAAATAAAATTTACTTTCTTGTTAATAATAACAATAATAATAGTGATAAAACGATAATTTGAATTCATTTCGTTGTAAATTGTTAATAAAATTAAAATATCATCGTCTATTGATATATATATATATATATATATATATATATATATATATATATATATATATATATATATATATATATATATCTATATCTCTCTGTAT